>ML111817.1:25659-114039 GCA_003697995.1 Taxidea taxus jeffersonii
TTCCAAATAGAAGCTAAATTTCTCCTTACGTTCTCACAGGCAAAGAAGAATTCCCTTTTAGCTACTTCAGTGCTGTGGGTTCTTCATTATGAGTTCCAGGCTAAGTTAAGTTTCTTTATTTGTCTAATAACTGTATTACAACAACATCACAGCTGCTGGAAACTCAGGTGTCCATGCCCCAAAGTACCAAGTTCTGTCCTAAAAAGATGGACTTGTAGTTTGGAGATAGAATACATCACAGTATTTACTGTTTCCCCTTCCCATCTGATTTTTCTACCTGAAATTTTTTTTACCCTGAAATGAATGGGAAAGATTATATCGGTCTTTTAAGTTCTTGCCAAAGCCCTCCGTTTTAGTTGGTTTGATCTGTGAAAAGCTTGATGTCAAAGGAGGAGTTTCGAAATCTCCAGGGTGGGTGGTGGCAGAGAGCAGGGTTGGGTCTGTTTGCCTTCATCACCACGCTTACCTTTTGGACAGAGAGCCTTTAGTGAGGTGATGATGCTTCTGTAGGTCCAGAGAGAAACAATTGGTATTCACAAATGATCCCCTCCTCCCTTTTGAAAATTTCATTTTGGGGGGATGTGCAACTTTGGGAAGGAGGACCAGATTGGGAATTTACATTTGTTTACATTTTGAAAACCATTTCTAATCTAAATTCCTATCTCTTATGGACAAAAGGAAAGTGAAAAAGAAAAGTGGATATAACCGGCCTCAGATATGAAGTAATTATCTCTGTGGATCATAAAAATGAGAATTGCAGAAAAGGTGATCAGGGACTGATGCTTGCTATGCTCTGAGTTGGAGAGAGGCAGTGGCTTAGAGTTTGGCAACCATGAAATAGAGGGACCAAAAGTGCTCTGGGGCATTCAGAAACCAGAATCAAGCTTGAAGCCATGGGCTGAAGGAAAGCCCACCACGTAATGAAAGAAGCCTGGGGATGGGAAGGAAGGAGGACTGTCATCCTGCTGGTTGAGACTACAACAGTCAGAAGTTGGCACCTAGGGAAAAAAAAAAAAAGTTGTTTTGGGCTGAGGAAAGCAAGGAAAAAATAAATGGCATTACTACTAGGAACTGACCCAGCTGCTTGTTGGTTCTATGACTGTGGCTGCCATGTTCCTGTGTAACCCCTAATCTGCTTCTACACTGGAGCCCTGCAGGGTCAAGAAGAAATGGGTGAGGAGTGAGGGGGATACAATAACAAAACTCAAAAGGAGCTTGCAACTCCAAAATTGCAAATGACAACTCAAGCAATACAGGTAAGAGAATCAACTGTAAGAATAGGAAATTGTCCCAAATGAAATTCATTTTATAGAATAGTCTGAAAACAACTTTGTGGTGAGTAGGTAGAGGATGTACCCCTTCAAGAAAAAGGGCATTATTTTCTTTTAAAAAGATAGGAATTATGAAAAAAGCATAAATAACATAAGACTGGGTATATATAAGGAAAAATTAAAATGTAGAAATGAAAAATGTAATTATTGAAATAAAGATGTACTAAGCAGTAGTGATGCCTAGATACCGCTGAAGCATGAGTTAACAACATGAGAAAACAGTACAGAGAAATTTACCCTGGCCAAAGAACAGAAATACAAATGTTTAAAAAAATATGGAGGCACCGGGTGGCTCCTTCTGTTGGGTGTCTGCCTTTGGCTCGGGTCGTGATCCGAAGGTGCTGGGATCAAGACCCGCATTGGGGGGGGCGGGTCTCTGCTCGGCGGGGAGTCTGCCTACCCCTTCCCCTCTGCCCCTCTGCCTGCTCATGCTCTCTCTCGCACTCTCTCAAATAAATAAAATCTTTAAAAACATATATAAAAGAACAGTTTGGAGATATGGAAGGTGAACTGACAGGCTTTAATATTTTTAATAAAGTTTACATAGAGAACAGAGAGAATGAAAGAGAAGCAACATTTAAATAAATGGCTAATAATTTTCCAGAGTTGAGTGACAGTATGAGTTCTTAGATCAAAGAGGCCTCCTTAAACTCTGAAGGTTAAATCCAAGTGAATCCACAACTAGACATATTATAGTGAGATAGTAGCATCAAGGAGGGAAAAGACCAGTGTGTAAGTGTGCTCAGGCTGGCATAACACAACACCATAGACCGGGAGGCCCCAACGACAGCACTTTATTTCTCACCCTTCTGGAGGCTGGAAAGCCCAAAATCAATTTGGTTTTTGGTGAGAGCTCTCCTGCAGGTGGTCTTCTCACTATGTCCTCACACTAGAATGAACTCTCTCTGGTCTCTTCCTTTAAGGACACTAATCCTGTCTGGCCAGGGCCCAACTCTCATGACCTCATTTACTTTAATTACCTCCACAAGATCCCTGTCTCCAAATATAGTCACTTTGAGGGTTTGGGCTTCAACATATGAGTTTCAGAGGGTTACAAATATGCTGTCCATAACAACCAATGATAAATCAGAGTTAAAGATGTAAGTTATGTGTAAATAGATGACACACTGCTACATGTTTCAGCAGCAGCAAGAAAGGTAAGAGTGAGAAAAAACAACTTTTACGTGTTGAACCTAGAATACTATATCTAGATAAAATATCCTAGGAGAATGAGAGCAAATCAAAGACCATGAGTAGAAACACAAAGACTTTCACTAAAGGAGTTACTAAGATATATTTTATTATTTAAAATTTTTTTAAGTTTTTATTTTAATTCCTATTAATATATACTGTTATATTAGTTTCAGGTATACAATATAGTGATTCCACAATTCCATACAATACCTGGTGCTCATCACAAGTGCACTCCTTAATCCCCATCACCTATTTCACCCATCCCCCCTAACTCCCCTTTGGTAGCCATCAGTTTGTTCTCTATAATTAAAAATCTGATTCTAGCTCTCTCTGTCTTTCTGTTTTTATCCTTTTGCTGGTTTGCTTTTTCTGAAATGCCACATATAAGTGAATTTTTATTTGTCTTTCCCTGACTGACTTATTTCCCTCAGCATTATACTCTCTAGCTCCATCCATCTCATTCCAAATGGCAAGATTTCATTCTTTTTTTCTGGCTGAATAATATTCCATTATCTTATTTATCTGTTCATCTATCAATGGATACTTGGCCTGCTTCCATATCTTGGCTATTGTAAATAGTGCTGTCACAAACATGGGGGTGAACTTATTCCAAATTAGTGTTTTTGTATTCTTTGGGTAAATACCAGTAGTGTGATTGCTGGATCATAAGGTAGTTTTATTTTTAACTTTTTGAGGAACCTCCATACTGTTTCCACAGTGGCTACACCAGTTTGCGTTCCCACCAACAGTGCATGAGTGTTCCTTTCTCTCCACATCCTCACCAACACCTCTTGTTTCCTGTGTTGGTAATTTTAGCCATTCTGACAGGTGTGAGGTGATAATTTCATTGTAGTTTTGACTTGCATTTCCCTGTTGACAAGGAATGATGAACATCTTTTCATGTGTCTGTTGGCATATGTATGTATTTTTTTGAGAAATGTCTGTTCATATCTTCTGCCCATTTTTAAATTGGATCATTTACTTTTTGGGTATTGAGTTTTAGAAATTCTTATATATTTTGGATACTAACCCTTTATCAGATATGTCATTAGCAAATATCTTCTCCCGTTCAGTAGGTTGCCTTTTAGTTTCATTGATTGTTTCCTTTGCAGCACAGAAGCTTTTTATTTTGATGTAGTTCCAATAGTTTATAAAAGAGGTACTTTAGAAAGAAAAAAATCAACAGTGGAAAAGATATACAGTATAAGAAACAATGGTGAACACAGAAATTGATAAAATATATTTATATTTATTTAACAGTTAATGATGAAAAAATTTCTAAGTGTGTATGTGGTTTAAAAATGGCAATTAAAATGAAAGCTAGTCAATAGCAGCAGTACAGGGTTGGCTATTCAGTGGGCAGGGATAGGGGAAGGGAATATCAAAACCATATTCAGAGTTGGAAAGATGATAATTTATAGATTTTATAAGAAAAAATATAGTTGTATCAGTTATCATTTGCTACAATAAGAAAACACTATAAAACTTAAACACCATCGTATTTAGTTCCTGATTATTTGGGTTAGCTTGACAGTTTTTAAAATCTGCACCAGCCCAGCTGATCTTGACTGGATGCAGTGGTACATCTGTGATCAGCAGGTGGCTGGCTAGATTATCTAGGATAGTTTCCCTCCTATGTCTGAAAGTTGACGGTCTCCTGGATGCCTTAGTTCTCTTTCAAATTGCCTTTCATCTGCTATATTGTCTTCTAGGGCTGTTCACACAGTAGTCTAGGTTTCCAAATGCAGCCAGACAGCAAGCCTCACTGTGCAAACACTTTTCAAGCTTCTGCTTGTGATGAATTTGCTAATGTCCTGTTAACCAAAGGGAGTCACCTGGCCAAGCCCAGATTCAAGGGGTGGAGAAATAGACTCCACCCCTCTGTAAGAAAGAAAGATTTGTGGCTGCTTTTCGAATCTGCTACAGCCTGCTTCTTGGCCACAAATTATTCACATTTCTCCCACATGCAAAATTTGCTAATCTTCATTCCAGGCTTTCTGTCTCATCCTACTTACAGCATCAGCCTGGAAGCCTTTGACCTCAAGATTTTATCACATCAGGATGGGAATGAGGCTCCTCACCTGTAATTAATTCTTAGTGTAAGGCTCCTCTTTTTTTTTTGTTTTTTTTTTTAAGATTTTGCTTATTTATTTGACAGACAGAGATCACAAGTAGGCAGAGAGGGGGAAGCAGGCTCCCTGCAGAGCAGAGAGCCCCATGTGGGGCTCGATGTGGGGCTCGATTCCAGGACCCTGAGATCATGACCTGAGCCGAAGGCAGAGGCTTTAACAACTGAGCCACACAGGCGCCCCAGGGTAAAGCTCCTCTTGATCCAGAGATCTTTGAATTTAAAATGATAAGTCACCTGCTTGCTCCCTACACACCCAACATGCAGTGGTGAGACAGGGACTGGTTAACTGAATAGATAATTCCCTTCAAAAAAATGGAGTAACAGGAGATACCTAGCAATCACTGATCTAGAATTTCCCTGGGGTGAATGTTGCCAGGTTGCCCCACTCTGGGGCAAAGAATAACTCTTGCTTAGGGCTCCGTTCTGCTTCCTAGGAGAATCCTCCCAGGCCACCGTTCTCCAAAACTGGTGACTCCATTCTCCCTCCCCTTTGTTTCTCCACCACTCCAGAAGTCTTTCCTTAATTTCCATAAGAAATGGCCTTGTTAACCGTTCAGTAGCTTTCTCACTTGACTTCTTGCCTATAGATAGTTGAGAGCCCAAGATCTCTTCGAAGTTCAGTCAACCTGAGTCCCTCTAGTCCTAGCTGATGGTACTTTCGCTAGCATAGTTTTCTTTAAAACATTTGGGCTTTCTATATAACAGATTGTAGTCCACCTCATTCAACAAAAGCCACACCCACAGTTGTTTTTCTCTCTCAATTTATTCATTGCAATTTGACATTAGGCTTTTGTCATGCTCTTTAGATTCTTTTATTGCTAAGAAATTATACTAGGCATTTCCTTAAATCCATCAGAGGTCTTAACAAATGACCATGTCCTCGATTTGCTCTTTGTCCTAAGGTCTCCTGTTACTTTGAGAACCTTTTACTTGAAGACTATTTAAATATGAGGAGACTAGAGACAGGAGAGAATTTTATTTTCCAACACAGCAGGTCTTGGGCCTTCTGTATCCATCTACATTCCGGCTGCAAACTGAACATTTCCTTCTTTAGCTCATCTCTGTCTTGCTGTAATTTATCATACACCATTAAGAACACCTGACACTTTCCAAATTCTATCTGGAGATATAGTTAACTGTAACTGAAAGTCCAGTGGGTTCATTTCCCCCCCCCCTCAAGTTACTGTAGGCTTCAGTTTTACCAATTGTTCTGTCCCTATGTAATTTCCAACCCTGTAATGATAGTCATCATTTCCAACCCTGCTCTCTTTTCTTTCCATTTTTTTCAGCCTTTGCACATGATTTCCTTACTGCTTTTCTAGCTGCTGTCCTGTTTCAAAGCAGACACATCTTTTAGGTTTTGTTATGGCAGCTCCCCACTCTTTACTTCTGTGTTAGTTAGCTTTTGCTGCATACAAACCACTCCAAAACTTAGAGACTTAAACCATGGCCATTTTTATTTATATCACTATTCTCTAGGTTGGCTAGATGGTCTTACTGGTCTGGGTCAGCACAGTTGAGCTCTTACTTTAATCCACAAAGCTATTCTTTAGTGAAAATTTATGACCTTAAATGAATTTATTCAAAATTTGAAATATGAAAAATAAGTCAAGTACTGTATCATTTAAAGTTGTATTGGGCTGTGTATCAAAGAGAACAAGAAGTAACAAGAAGTTTGGTGCCGGACAGTCCAAGGCAGATATGGGGGTTCCATGATGCCTTCAGGGCCTCCGGATCTTCTAACTTCCCATTCATCTCAACTTAGCTTTTATACTCATGCTGCTGCCTCATAGTTGAAAGATGGCTACTTTACTTCCAGCTTTGTATCCACATTCCAAGAATGATGGGAAAAAGGACAGGTTGTAAAAGAGGCATACATCAGGTGGGTGTACTGTATTTAATTAAAGAGCTTTCCTGGAAGCCCTACCCTGTCACTTCCACTTACATATCAGTGGTGAGAACTGTGACATACACCAGTTCCTAGGTGCAGGGGAATCTGGGAAGCATACTTTGCCTGTTTTATAAGTTGGCATGTTGCCTTCCTAAACTAAATAGGAGTCATGTTAGTCACAACAAATGGAGAATAGATATTGTGCAGGCAACTATTATTGTCTATACATGTCCATCTCAAGAAGATAGGCAAGGAACAAAATAAACCTTTAGGAAAATAGAATGAAGGAAACAAAGGAGGACAAAGAAATGAAATAGAAAACAATTTGGGGGATCAAAAAAGGAATAAAATAGATAAATCCCTAGTAAGATACCCCCAAATCCGCAAATAATATTTTGAATGAAAGAGAAATATAACTACAGATAAGAAACAGATCATAAAAATCAGAAGACAATACTCTGAAGAATTTTGTGCCAAAATTTGGATTGGGAAAAGACAGTTTTCTAGGTAAATATAATTTGCTGTAATTACTTCAAAAGATATGGGAAACTCCAGTAAAGCAAAAACTGTTAAAGAACATAAATTGAAAATGAAAAAAACTTCATCTCCACAATATATCAGGCTTAGATGGTTTATATCTCTACTATGAAGTAGATAATCCTAATATTGACAAACTAAGAGAATAGAAAGTTAAGACAAACTATGTACTTTTACAATGATAATATAACCTAAATAGCTAAATCAGACAAGAAGAATACAAGAAAGGAAAATTGTAGATCAATCTCATTTATAAACATAGATGCTTATGAAATATTTGCAAATCTGTTTCAGATATTTACATTCTGACTAAGAGTTTATGCAAGAAGTTGAGGTGATCTAACATGAGAAAATATATTAATGTAATAAAACATTAATAGGTCAATAATACCTGTGATTTATAAAATACAGGAATAGCAGTTGTCAGAATTTAGTGCTTGTTCATGATGAAAAGAGACTTTTCAGGAAACTAAGAATAGAAGAACATTTCCTTAACCTGATAAAAAGCAACTATCAAAATATTATAGCAAAAACTATCCTTAACAATAAGACTATGGCTCCCTTCCAGTAAAGTCATGAAAAAGATAAAGATGCCCTTTCTCACCATTTATAGTCAGCGTTGTACAGGAACTTCTAGCCAATGCAGTAAGATAAGAAAAATTATGTGACTATTAGAAAGAAAGATAAAATATTCTTTTTTATACAATATGATTTTCCTGTTGTTGTTGTGTTTTTTTTTTTAAGATTTTACTTATTTATTTGACAGAGAGAGAGAAAGCGAGAGAGGGAACACAAGCCAGGGAAGAGGGAGAGGGAGAGCTGAGCAGGGAGCCTCATGCAAGGCTTGATTCCAGGACCCTGGGATCATGATCTGAGCCAAAGGCAGACTCTTAAGGACTGAGCCACCCAGGCGCCCCTTCTCCGGTTTTGTTTTGTTTTTTAAAGATTTTATTTATTTATTTGACAGACAGAGATCATAAGTAGGCAGAGAGGCAGACAGAGAGAGTGAGGAAAGGAAGCAGGCTCCCCACTGAGCAGAGAGCCCGATGTGGGGCTGGATCCCAGGACCCTGGGATCATGACCTGAGCCGAAGGCAGAGGCTTTAACCCACTGAGCCACCCAGGCGCCCCTTGTTTTGTTTTTTTAAAGATTTTGTTTATTTATTTGACAGAGAGATCACAAGTGGGCAAAGAGGCAGGTAGAGAGAGAAGGGGAAGCAGGCTCCCTGCTGAGCAGAGAGCCCGAAGTGGGGCTCAATCCCAGGACCCTGAGACCATGACCCGAGCTTAAGGCAGAGGCCCAACCCACTGAACCACCCAGGTGCCCCTTTCCTGGGGTTTCTAAGTATAAAATATGCTATAAGAACTTGTCAGTTTCCCTAGACACAAAATCAACATATCAAAAATGTATCTATCAGTAATAACCAATTAGAAAAATCAGTAAAAGAGCCCATTTTTTAAATTTTTTTTTTAAAGATTTTATTTATTTATTAGTTAGAGAGAGCGAGCACAGGCAGAGAGGCAGGCAGAGGCAGAGGGAGAAGCAGGCTCCCTGCCGAGCAAGGAGCCCGATGTGGGACTCAATCCCAGGACGCTGGGATCATGACCTGAGCCGAAGGCAGCCGCTTAACCAACTGAGCCACCCAGGTGTCCCAAAAGAGCCCATTTTCAATAGTAATGAAAGCCTCAAGATACCTAGAAGTGCTCCTAACTAAAAAAATGTATGGGTTTTTTTGGTAGAAAATTGTAATTACTGAGGGGAAAAAAAGAGCCTTAATAATTGAAGAAGATGGCTGTGTACATAAACTGGAAGACTTATTAAAAGATGCCAGTACTCCCCAGATTAATTTGTAACATGTAACATGAATGCATTTCCAAGTGTGGATGAAGATATGGAGCTACAGACTTATTCACTGCTGAAACGGGTGTAAATCAGTACAACAGCTTTAGGAAACAATTTGGTTACACCTTTTGACCCAGAAATTCCAAACCTAGATGGAGAATCCTTCTTGTGTGCATCAGGAGACATGCATTAAAATGTTTATTACAAAAAAAAATGTTTATTACAACAGAAAAATAGGAAACAGACTGAACATCCATCAGTAGGAGAATGATAATAGCGGTGTACTCATAGAATGAAATACCATACATATGCACGGGAGTAAAAAGAACTATGGCTGTAATCCTTAACAGATCAATCCCAAAAACAATGTTGAATGAAAGAAGCAAGTTATGGAAGGATATGAATAGTATTTATGTAAGTTTTAAAGCCTGGAAAACAATAATATATGGTATTTATGCTTCTATTTTCTTTTTATGAATCTGTAGAAACATGCCTAAGAATGATTAATGGGGAGGTTATGATGGTGGTTATCTCTGGGAAGAAGGGAAAGGGAATGAAATGGGAAGAGAGGGTTTGCAAAGAGCTGTAAGTATATCTAATGTTAAGGATCTGTTTGTTTCCATGTTAGAAATCTTTCACCATTAAAGGATGTTTTATCCTAAATGAAATGAGATATCCTGAATTGGATCCTGGAACAGAAGAAGGGCATTATTGGAAAAACTGGCGATATCCAAATAAAGTCTAGAGTTTAGTAAATAGTATGTACCGATGTTGGTTTGTAGTTTTGACAGAGGTACCATGGTAATGTAAGCTGTTAACATTAGGGAAAATTAGTTAAAGGAATTCTCTATCATCTTAGCAACTTTTCTAAAAATCTAGTTGTTTCCAAATAGGTTTTTAAAAGCTCACTTTCTCAAATATGTAAATAAAAATCTTAAAAAAAAACACACCATACTCTTAGAAGGCAAGACTAGTCTCTTTGTGAAGTTGGCTTTATTTCCATTTATTGGGTTGTTCAGTAGTCACCCAAGGTTCAAAGATCTTACAGCCAGAAGGGGCCTTAAAAGAGCACCCTATCCAGCCTCTTTCTGAGTGGAGGTAAGGCAGGGAAGTTATTTCAAGAGGAACACCTGGAGGCCAGCAAGGCTGAGGAAATCAGTGAGCAGAGCTGACTGGAACCTAGAAAATGTTCCCTCCTAGGATGATCTTTGTTTTCTACCTCATTGCCTCTCATAATAAAGACAAAGGAGGTTGAACAGCCTCCTTATTTGTTTTGAAAACCAGAGGGAAATTGTTATATATCACCCAGAAATGGTTTAGATGACTGAAAGCACCAAACCCAGAGAGGTCAAGTTCAGGTTGGTACATCTTTTCATCACTTTGCTATGAAGTTTCGTTGGATTGGAGATTGCCTGTCCCTGAAAGCAGAGTGGGCTGGGGTGGTGAGGAAACTGTGTTATAGAATGTCTCTCTGTCCCTCCATACTTTTTTTTGTTAAAGATTTTATTTATTTATTTGACAGCGAGAGAGAGAGAAAGAGGGAGAGAGAGAGAGAGAGTGCGAGCGCACACTCACAAGCGGGGGCAGTGGGAGAGGGAGAAGTGGGCTCCCTGCTGAGCAGGGAGTCCAATGTGGGGCTTGGCCTGGAATCGGCTGGGATCATGATCCAAACCAAAGGTAGACACTTAACTGACTGAGCCACCCAGGCACCTGTTCCTCCAGCCTTATCACAACCCTCTGGATAGATGTACTTGCCCCCATTTTACAGATGAGGTGAGGCTTAGAACAGGTATAGGGTTAGAACAGTTAAATTACTCTTCCAAGGTCACCAGACTAATAAGAGGTAGGCCCATTGTGACACTATGTTGTAATAAATTTGTCCATGGTTCTTGGAAGTAACTTCTAAAAACTTTGTAATTTCTTTTTTTTTTTTTTTTAAGATTTTATTTATTTATCTGACAGATTACAAGTAGGCAGAGAGAGAGGAGGAAGCAGGCTCCCTGCCGAGCAGACAGCCCGATGCGGGGCTCGATCCCAGGACCCTGGGATCATGACCTGAGCCGAAGGCAGAGGCTTTAACCCACTGAGCCACCCAGGTGCCCCAAACTTTGTAATTTCTTAAGTGATAAGAGCTATAAGGGCATCTTTTGTTCTCAGCTCCTGAAATAGCTCTATGCCATAAAGATGAAATGGGTGTTGTTCTTGTTATTCACAACAAGCCCCACCCCTTTTTTAAAAAAGATTTTATTTATTTATTTGACAGAGAGAGAGAGAGCATGAGGGGGGAGAAGGTCAGAGGTAGAATCAGACTCCTTGCTTAGCAGGGAGCTTGATCCTGGGACTCCGGGATCATGACCTGAGCCGAAGGCAGTCACTTAACCAACTGAGCCACCCAGGCATCCACAACAAGCCCCTTTTAATCACACCTGAGACTGTTAATGAGGTGATTTTTGGAAAACCCCTAGATAACCAGAGAAAGGGGGCTAGTTGCCAAAGGAACCAGCCAGGTGGTTAAGGGGTTAGAACTTTCAGTTCAACCTCCTGACCTCTGGGAACAAGAAGGACTGGAGATAGACTTAAATCACCAATAGCCGATGATGTCAATCACCAATCACCAATCATACCTATGTATTGAAAACCCGTAAGAGCTTTTATGAAAATTCATAAAAAGCCAAAAGGATGGGGTTTGGGGAGCTTCCAGGATGGTGAACATCCACATGCCAGGAGGGTGATGCATCCCAAACTTCATGGGTACAGAAGCTCCTGGGCTTGGAACCCTTCCAGACCTCACCCTACTTATCTCTTCATCTGGCTATTCACTCCTGTCTTTTAGTATCCCTTGTAATAAACTATCAATCCAATAAGTAAACTGTTTTCTTGAGTTCTATGAGCTTTCCTAGCAGATGATCAAACCCAAGGAGGGAGTTGTGGGGACTTCTGATTTATAGCCAGTCAGTCAGAAGTATGGGTAACAACAACCTGAACTTGCACTTGGCATCTGAAATGGCGGCAGTCTCTGCGACCCGATGCTATCTCCAAGTAGATAGTGTCAGAATTGAGTTAAAGTGTAGGACACCCAGTACCTGAGAATTGCTTGGTGAGGGAAAAACTTACACACATTTGGTGACCAGCAGTGAAATAGTGTTGTCATAGAGTAGAGAAAAACAAAGGCGAATTCTCTCTTTACACTTATAGGAAGCCACGAATGGCTATAAGAACTCATAATTAAGGAAGACCCCTCTGAAGGCAGGATAAATTTCCCAGAGTTGACTGCCACTCTTGGAACAGCTGGGGCTAGGAATGATGTAGAACATGATCCAAGGCATTACAGCAGCCTGGAACGGGCTGAGAAGAGCTTGGGGGTGGTTGGTGAGAAAAGGAGGTGAGCATCAGGCCTTGCTGGGGCTGCAAGCCACTGTGAACTCTTTCCCCTGGAAAAGAAGTCACAAGCGTCGGCTCACTCTTCCCACCCCTAATTCCTCCATCCCATCCCAGCTGCAGGGTCCATGTCTGCTGACCTGCCTGGGGAGGCCTCTCTAAAACCAAGGGCCTCATTTTGTCTCTGTTTGGTTGCTATAAAGAGGCTTGTGTGACTGAAGAGAACTCCTCAGGGCTTGATTGAGATGATGTGAGTGAAAGTAAACTATAAATCACTACATAAATGTGGTTGTAGGCTGAACAGAGTGTAAACCTGGGAGGTTTGTGGGGGCAAGGGAGGAAAAGTGCCTCTTGAGAGAGGTCTCCCAGAAGAATATGAGATTAGTTGAGGTTCAGTGAATTCCTTTGTTGCTAACTCAAGAAGCATATTTGAAGGGATAAGCTCCCTCACTTAGAGCAGAGCATCCCAGACTTGTCGCCATAGTGACAGTGCTCAAACAGAGGTTTAAATCCCAGAAAACACCAGGTCATAAGGATTCCTTTGGAGCCATGATTCTCCAGGAGAGGACTCAGCTATTGTGTACTATGGGGGCGAGGGGCAGGGAGTTTGAATAGCTTCCCTTCCTTCCTGTTTCTTGCTGGGGGGCCTTTGTTTTGGTCATTCTCTCTGGATTGATGTGGCCTTTGGAAAGGGGTGCATCCCTGCAGATGGAACTGGTCTTCATTAAAACCTATGTCAGAAGCTCGAGGCACTAACAATGAACTATGCAAAAGAGAAATTAAAATCCCATTTACAATAGCATCAAAAAAGAATAAAATACTTAGGAATACATTTAACCAAAGAGGTAAGACTTGTACAATTCTAAGATATTGATGAAAGAAATGGAAGAGGACACAAATAAATGGAAAGATAGCCTGTGTTCATGGATTGGAAGAACTACTGTTGTTAAAATGTCAGTACTACCCAAAGCAATCTATAGATTCAGTGCAATCCCTGTCAAAATTCCAATGGCATTTTTTTCACAGAAATAGGAAAAAGAAAACAATTCCAAAATTTGTATAAAATCATAAAAGACCTCAAATAGCCAAAGCTAGTTGAAAGAAAACCAGAGCTGGAAGCATCCCATTTCCTGATCTCAAACTGTGTTACAAAGGTATAGCGATCATAACTGTGTTGTTCTGACATAAAAACAGACACATAGACCAATAGAATAGAGGGTTGAGAAATATCCCATGCATATATGGACAACTAATCTTTGACAAGGTGTCCAGGAATACACAATGAGAAGAGAGTCTTTTCAACAAATAGTGTTGGGAAAACTGGATATCCACATGCAAAAGAGTGAAATTGGACCTTATCTTACACCATACACAAAAATCAAATAAAAATGGATTAAACACTTAAACTTAAGACCTGAAATGATAAAATTCCTAGAAGAAGACAGGAAAAAATCTCCTTGACTTTGGTCTTGGCAATGATTTTTGGATATGACACCCAAAACAAAAGAAAAAAAAGTAGAAATAAACAAGTGGAACTACATCAAACTAAAAAATTTTGTGCTGTAAAGGAAGCCATCAACAAAGTGTAAAGGCAACCTAAGGAATGGGAGAAAATATTTGCAAACCATATATCTAATTCAGGATTAATAATCCAAAATCTATTAAGGAACTCATACAACTCAATAGCAAAACCCCTCTAAATAATCCAATTAAAAAATGAGCAAAGAACCTGAGTAGATATTTTTCCAAAGAAGACATGCAAATGGCCAACAGGTATATGAAATGGTGCTCAGCATCACTTTAGTCATCAGAGAAGTGCAAATCAAAATGGCAGTAAGATAATGCCTCATACCTGTCAGGATAGCGATTATTAAAAAGACAAGTAACAGGGGCGCCTCGGTGGCCCAGTCCGTTAAGCCTCTGCCTTCTGCTCAGGTCGTGGTCTCGAGGTCCTGGGATCGAGCCGCGTGTCGGGCTCTCTGCTCAGTGGGGAGCCTGCTTCCCCCTCTCTCTCTGCCTGCCTCTCTTCCTACTTGTGCTCTCTCTCTCTGTGTCAAATAAATAAATAAAATCTTAAAAAAAAAAAAAGACAAGTAACAGATGCTGGTGAGGACATGGAGGAAAAGGGACCTGTGTGCACTGTTGGAAGGAATGTAATTTGGTACAGCCATTATAGAAAACAATATGGCAGTGCCTCAAAAAGTTAAACATAGAATGACCACAGGATCCAGCAATCCCACTTCTGGATATAGATCCAAAGAAAATGGAATCAGTATCTGGAATGGATACCTGCATTTCTCTGTTTATTACAACAGCATTCACAGCAGCTAAGATACGGGAACAACCGAAGTGTTGGCTGATGGATGAATGGTTAGAACAAGTGGGATGCACATACACATACATACACCTGTGAATATTACTCTGCCATTTGACAACGTGGATGAAACTGGAGGTTATTATTCTAGGTGAAATAAGTCAGACAGAAAAAGACACGTGCTGTATCACTTATATGTGGAATCTTAAAAAAAAATGAAACTTGTAGAGCCAGAGAGTAGAATGGTGGGTGCCAGTGGCTAGAGGTAGAGCCTAGGTAGGAAATTGGTCAAAGGGTACAAACTTTCAGTTTTGAGAGGAATAAGTTCTAGAGACCTAAATACCACCTAATAGATACTATATTGTATACTTGCACACACACACGTTAAGTAATAGATGTGTTAGTTGATTATGTCAATCCTTTCACAATGTATACATATAGCAAACTATCACATTATACACTCTAAGAAGGAGGAGGAGGAAGAGAAGGAGGAGGAAGAAAAGAAGCAGCAGCAGCTAGAGGTGTCTCTCTTTTTCAGGCCCTTTTCCTTCTTGGGAGTACTGTGAATTTACCATTCTGGAATGGAACAGAGTTCTCTGTAGAGCCAGTCTCCTTGCCCTTTGCCTCTTAGAACATGGATCTATTTGCAATAAGCCATACATACTCTCCTTTTTGTCCTGCTAGCTCAGAAAGTCCAGCTGTCCTACCTCACAGGGGAAGGATAACAGAGTCTTACAACCAGGCTAACCTGTAGGCTATGGTCATGTGCCACTGGTCAGTGGGTCTGTCTGGCCTCTTTAAGCTACACCCCAGTTTGCAAGGAGTTATTAAGAGATATGATGTTATTTTTTCTAATCTGTCTGGTTTCATCTGTCTGGCTGATTGTCCCTTCTAAACTTCATGGCTTCCCCCAACTATACATTCATCCAGCCTTCTGCAGCTCTATTTTGATGATCTGGTGCCTAGACTTGGGTCTGCTTTGACCATAGAACACTGAGACTTAAGCTGTTAGCAATGCCAATATCGAGGTGGTGGAGGGTGTCCAGATTCTGCCACTCATCCTGTCCCAGCTCTCTCCCTGATAAGCCATGTTCCACTCCCACTGCAGTAGCCCAAGTCCATATACTAAGCCCCTCAAGCTCTTTGTCTTCAACTGTCAGAGTCTGTACATCCTACCCTGACAGGACCAGCATAGTGTCTGGCCCGACAGCACCTTGGAGCCAGCCAGATCTATACTAGACATGGTCCTACTTCAGGGCACCATCTCCCCCTCACCTCCCTCTGGTGACTGAGATGACTCTAGACTGTAAGCTCCTCAAAGCGGCGGTGGGGGGGGATATTTGGCTGTTTTGCTTTTGTCCATTAGTATATTCCCTACGCTAAGAACTGTGAAGGGTATTTAAGTGTTTAATAAAGATATGTCATATAACTGAATGAGTAGATAAAACTTCCACATACAATGTCAAAAGAGAGAAGTACAGCAATGAATAGGGGAGTTTCAGAGGGATGAGACATTGATGGTGAAAGCCGACAGACAAGTTGATCTTTTCTGTAAATATTTACTTTATGATCCTTAGTGAGACATGTCTTATGGTCTCTTGCAGGTTAATTTATGAAAATATTTCCCATATGTTTTCAGCAAATAGGCATACCTCCAAGCTATTTCAGGTTTGGTCCCAGACCACTGCAATAAAGCAAGTCAAATGAATTTTTTGTTTTCTCAGTGCATATAAACATTGTGTTTACACTATATTGTAGCCCATTAAGTGTGCAATAGCATTATGTCTAAAAAAAGCAACATACATACCTTAACTAAAAAACACTCTATTGCTAAAAAATGCTAACCATCATCTGACCTTTCAGTGAGTTGTAATTCTTTTGCTAGTAGAAGATCTTGCCCCAAAGATGGGTGCTAAGCAGTCAGGGTGGTGGTTGCTGAAGACTGGGGTGGCTGTGGCCAGTTCTTAAAACCAGACAACAGTGAAGTGTGCTGCTTTGACTGACTCTTCCTCTCACAAATGATTTCCCTGTGGCACGTGATGCTGTTTGACAGCATTTTACCCACTATAGAAATTCTTCTGAAATTGGGGTCGATCTTCTCAAACCCTGCTGCTGCTTTTCAACTAAATATTCTAACTCCTTTGTTGTCGTTTCAACAAGCGTAGATTGCATCTCAAGAAACCACTCTCTTTGCTCAACCATAAGAAGCAATTCCTCTCCCGTTAAAGTCTTACCATGGGGTCACAGCCATTCAGCCTCACCTTCAGGCTCCCCTTCTTTTTTTTTTTTTTAAAGATTTTTATTTATTTTTAAGTTTTTAAATTTTTTCCATCTGCTTTTTACTCACACCATGATAGCTCATAAATAGGGCTTGATCTAAAGTTTGGGGGTAGATTTTTTTTTTTTCCATCATGGTAAGTGTACTCTTTAATTCCCATCACCTATTTCACCCATCTTCCCCTCACCTCCCTCTGGTAACCATCAGTTTATTCTCTATAGTTAAGAGTCTGTTTCTTGGTTTGTCTCTCTCTCTTTTTTTTGTCTTTGCTCCTTTGTTTTGTTTCTTAAATTCCACATATGAGTCAGATCATATGGTATTTATATTTCTCTGACTGATTTATTTCACTTAGCATTGTACTCTCTAGCTCTATTTATATCATTGCAAATGGCAAGATTTTAATAATTTTTTGACTGAATTATATTCCACTGTGTGATATATAATATATATGTATATTATATATATATACACCACATCTTCTGTACCCACTTATCAGTGGACACTTGGGTTGCACCCATTGTTTGTCTATTATGAATAATGCTACAATTAACATAGGGGTACATTTATCCATTTGGTTTAGTGTTTTTGTTTTTTTGTTTTTTTTTTTTTTGCAAATACCCAGTAGTGTCATTACTGGATTGTAGGGCAGTTCTGTTTTTAATTTTTTGAGGAAACTCCATACTGTTTTCCACAGTGGGTACATCAGTTTGCATCCTTACTGACAGTGCAAAAATTTTCCTTGTTCTCTACGTCTTTGCCAACACCTGTTGTTTCTTGTATTTTTTATTTTAGCCATTCTGGCAGGTGTGAGGTGATATCTCGTTCTAGTTTTGATTTACCTTTCCTTGATGATAAGTGATGATGAGCATCTTTTCATGTGTCTGTTGGCCATCTAGATGTCTTCTCTGGAGAAATGCCTGTTCATTTCTTCTGCCCATTTTTAAATTGTATTATTTATTTTTGGGGTGCTGAGATTTTTAAGTTCTTTATGTATTCTGGGTGCTAACCCTTTTTTAGATATGTCATTTGCAAATATTTTCTTCCATTCCATAGGTTGCCTTTTAGTTTTGTTGTTTATTTTCTTCATTGTGGAGAAGTTTTTTATTTTGATAGAGTTCCAAAAGTTTGTTTTTGCTTTTATATCCCTGCCTCAGGAGACATATCTAGAAAAATGTTGTTATAGCCGATGTCAGAGAAATTACTGCCTATGCTCTCTTCAAGGACTTTTATGGTTTCAGTCTCATAGTTAGGTCTTTAATCCATTTTGAGTTTATTTTTGTGTATGGTGAAAGAAAGATGTCTGGTTTCACTCTTTTGCATGTAGCTGTCCAGTTGTCCCAACACCATTTGTTGAACTTTTTCCCATTGTGTATTCATTCTTCCTTTGTCAACGATTAATTGACCATATAATTATGAGTTTATTTCTGGGTTTTCTATTCTATTCCATTGATCTCTGTGTATTTTTATGCCAGTACCATACTGTTCTAATTATAGTCACTTCTTAATATAACTTTAAGTCTGGAATTGTGACTAATTAAATTCCACATATGAGTCACAATTCCAGACTTAAAATTGTTTTAAAAAGTGACTTTGTTAAATGTTTTTCTTGCATCTTTTGAAGTAATCATATGGTTTTTATTCTTTTTCTTTTTGATGGGACATATGACATTGATTGATTTGTGAATATTGAGCCACCCTTGCATCCCAGGAATAAATCCCTCCTGATTGTGGGGTGTGATTTTTAAAATGTATTGTTGAATTGCTAGTATTTTGTTGAGGATTTTAGCATGTATGTTCATGAGAGATACTGGCCTATACCTCTCTTTTTTTGTGGTGTCTATTTGGTTTTGTTATCAGGGTGATACTGACTTCACAGAATGAATTTGAAAGCTTTCCTTTCTCTTCTGTTTTTTGGAATAGTTTGAGAAGAATACATATTAATTCCTCTTTAAATGTTTTGTAGAATTTGCCCCATCTGGTCCTGGACTTTGTTGGGAGTTTTTTAACTACTGATTCAATTTCATTGCCTGTAATTGGTCTGTTCAAATTTTCTATTTCTTCCTGCTTTAGTTTTGGTATGTTATATGTTTCTAAAATTTATCCATTTCTTCTAAGTTGTGCAGTTTGTTGGCATATCGGTTTTCATACCATTCTGTTATAATTGTTTGTATTTCTGTGGAATTTGTTGTTTGAAAATACTTCTTGCACCATGGACAGATTGGATGTTGTGTTAGCAGCCATGAAAACAACATTAACCTCAATGTACCTCTCCATCAGATCTTTTTTTCTGAGCAGTAGGTCTCAACACTGGGCTTAAAATAGTCAATAAACCATGTAGTAAACAGATGTGCTGTCATCCAGGCTTTGTTTTTCCGCTTTTCCAGCACAGGCAGAGTAGATTTAGCATAATTTTTGAAGGCCCTAGGATTTTCAGAATGGTAAATGAACATTGGCTTCAACTTCAACTCACTCACTGCATTAGTCCCTAACAACAGAGCATATCCTTTGAGGTTTTGAAGCTGGCATTGACTTTTCCTTTCTAGCTATGACAGTCACAGATGGCATCTTCTTCCACTAGAAGGTTGTTTTGTTTATATTGAAAATCTATTGTTTAGTGTGGCCACCATCATGGGTTATCTGAGCTAGATCTTCTGGAGAACTCGCTGCAGCTTCTCCACAAGTACCCGCTGCTTCCCCTTGCACTTTCATGTTACGGAGACGGCTTCCTTCCTTAACTCTCATGAACCCACCTCTGCTGGCTTCCAAATTTTCTTCTACAGCTTCCTCACCTCTCTCAGCCTTCCTAGAATTGAAGAGAGTTAGGGCCCTGTTCTGGGTTAGGCTTTGGCTTAAGGAAATATTGTGGTTGTTTTGATTTTTCCATACCACTCATACTTTCTTCTCACTGGCAAAATGGCTGTTTTACTTTCTTATCATTTGAGTATTCACTGGAATAGCACTTTAAATTTCCTTCAAGAAGTTTTCCTTTACATCCATAATTTGGCTAACTGCTTGATATAAGAGGCCTAGCTTTTGGCCTGTCTCAGCTTTTGACATGCCTTCCTCATGAAGCTTAATCATTTCTACCTATTGATTTAAAGATTTTATTTATTTATTTGTTAGACAGAGAGCGAGAGCGAGCACAGGCAGACAGAGAGGCAGGCAGAGGCAGAGGGAGAAGCAGGATCCCTGCCAAGCAAGGAGCCCGATGTGGGACTCGATCCCAGGACACTGGGATCATGACCTGAGCCGAAGGCAGCCGCTTAACCAACTGAGCCACCCAGGCATCCCATCTACCTATTGATTTAAAGTAAGAGACATTGTGACTGTTCCTTTCACTTGGATACTTAGAGGCCATAGTAGGATTGTCAGCTGACCTCATTTCAATATTGTGACTCAGGGAATAGAGAGACCTGAAGAGAAGGAAAGAAGCAGGTGAATCGCTGGTCAATGGAGCAGTCAGAATATGCACAACATTTATCAATTAAGTTTGCTATCTTACATGGGTGTGGTTTGTGGCACCTTTTAAACAATTACAATAGTAACATCAAAGATCACTGACCACAGATCACGGTAACAAATATAATAAGTTTGAAGTATTGTGAGTTACCAAATGTGATGTAAGAGATGTACAGAGATGTAAGTGATGTAAGTGAGCAAATGCAGTTGAGAAGACAGTGTCCTCATATTTGCTCAATACAGAGTGGCTACAAACCCTCAATTTGTAAAAAAGGCAATATGTGTGAAAAGGCAGTAAAATGAGGTATGCTTGCAATGCATATTTTATAACTTGGGTATAAAGTTCTACATATGTCTGTTAGATCAAGATTTGTTGCTCATGGTAACAAACTTGAGAGCTTTTATGCAAATAATTGTGGGATTGAATTAAATTTTATAGAAATCTGATTCTGAGCTGTTGTATTTACTGGACCCTTTTCCTAAAGCCAATGCTGGGAATATCTTCTATATTTTTATCTCATTCCTCCTACCATTTTATAGTGATTCTCTTATCTAATTACATTAAAGTCAATTTTGTCTGACATTAATTTTACTATTCCAGCTCTCTTATGTTTAGTTTTTGCCTGATGTATTTTCTTATTTTTTCCATTCATTTCTTTCAACTTCTTTGTGTGTTAGATTCATTTTGTAAAAGCATATAACTGTTATGTCAGTGAGTGTATGTATCTTTTAACTAGTGAATTTGGTCCAGTTACATTTATTGTTATTTCTGATACAGTTGGAGTTGGAGTGAAATGAGTGCACAGGAAAGGAGAAATTATTGATGGCCATTATGGGACACAATCTGACACCACAGTGTACTGAAGATACCTAATAAATGTCAGCTCTCTTTTCCAACTCCTTCCTCCAATCTCTGCCTAGTGGATATTTGGAGCATTATTTTGATTTTTTCTGGGTAGCTTTTTGAGTGCAAATGCTATGTCTTTCTGATGATACTCTTAGTCCCCCCTAATCCCCAGCATTTTGGCCATGCATGTGGTGCATTTAAGAACTGGGGGATTGCAGAGGGTTAAAGAGAGAGTGGGTGGAAAGGAAATTGTGGCAGGAGGTGTTGATGACTCACTGAAAACATTTAAGTGGAAGGGAAGTCTAGAAATAGGGTGGTAGCTGGAAAGAGCAGTAGGTCTAATTGTGGGTCTTTTTCAAGAAAGGATGTCTGGAGGCAGAGAGAAGGGAACTGACAGAATGTCAATGGTTGAAGATATTCATGGGCTCAAGACTAATCTATCACTTAGCCTTTTTAGGGCAAGTACCAGGGAGAGAGAAAAGTATGAAAAGAAATGTTTTTATGTGGTGTACTATAAAAATATATATTTCCACTAAATTACTAGTGTATAGCAGGATGATTTTTTTAAAAGATTTTATTTATTTATTTGACAGAGAGAGATCACAAGTAGGCATAGAGACAGGTGGGGTGGGGTGGGTGTGAGGAAGCAGGCTCCCTCCTGAGCAGAGAGCCTGATGCGGGCCTCAATCCCAGGACCCTGAGATCATGACCTGAGCTGAAGGCAGAGGCTTAACCCACTGAGCCACCCAGGTGCCCAGCCAAATGACTTTTAAAATGTAGATTAATCTCATACTACTTTACCTGACTCTTAACAAACAGTAGTTAAGACAACTGGATTTTTCCCCCTACTCTGTCTTAGCACTAGAAAGAAGTTTCAGTGTCATTGAGTCCATTTTACCATCTAAGGTAGACTTTACAGCATTCCTGACAGAAAGCTGTCTAGGACATTTGGAACACTTGTGGTTTTAGAATCTCACCTCCTCAAATGGGAAGCATCTGCCATTGCCCAGAAGTCTGATGATAATGAAGCTCTTCTTTTATTCAGTAGGTATTTGCCTAAATGTAACCAGCTCTCTCTGGAAAAACTATAAGCTAAATATGATTCCATTACACATTAAAGACTCTACATATATCTGTCCCTTCACACTCACCTTCTAACAGCACCTGAGACCTTTCTCATGGGAGCTCTTCTGGATCCCTCAAGTAGCTTGTGCCTTTTTAAGCAGGGCATCCCAGTTTTTTGCATTCTTAGTAAAACATATGCTCAGGGCACCTGGGTGGCTCAGTCGGTTAAGCATCTGCCTTTGGCTCTGGTCATGATCCCAGGACCCTGGGATGGAGCCCTGCATCCAGCTCCCTGTTCTTCAAGGAGTCTGCTTCTCCCTCTGCTCCTCCTCCCACTCATTCTCTCAATCTCTCTCTCTCTCTCTCTCTCAAATAAATAAATAAAATCTTAAAAAAAAAATAAAGCAGTTGCTCAGAACTGTTAATGGAAACTGAATTTTGTCAGGTGCTCTTGTTTTTATCATTTAATGACTGTATGGTTTTTCCTCTTCAATCAGTTGATATGATGAATTTTATTTATTGATCTTCAAACATTCAACCAGCTATACATTTGCAGGATAAACCCCACATTATAATGATGTATTATTTCATACTACTGAGTTTGATTTGCTAGTATTTTGTTGAGGATTTTTGTGTTTATGTTCATGAGGAATATTGGCCTGTAGTTTTCTTTTCTTGTAATGTCTTTGTCTAATTTTCCTATCAAGTGATGTTGGCCTTATAGAATTTCTTTAATTCAGGTTATTTATTTCTTCTTGATTGAGTTTTAGTATCTGTGCCTTTCAAAGAATTTGTCTATTTAATCTAAGTTGTTGATTTATGGGCATAGAATCATGTATAATATTTACTTTTTTTTGAGTAATTAAAAAAGGAATTTGTTTATTGAGGGCAAGAGGATGCAAGCAAATAAAAATCAAAAGCTTATCTGACTTTTCTTTCTCTGCTTTTCAAAGGGGGTTGGATTTTATTTGTACATTTTCTGAGGGTCCCGATCTTCTCCTGGAATCCTTTATACAGGGGGCAGCTGTGGGACAGATTCCTTAAGAGACCCTTTAGGAGAACTCTCATTGGATGGGAGTGTTGCTTAATGTTGCCTACTTCTCTCCCTTCTGCTTCATGTGTATTATAAAATAGTCATTGCATGTGATGCTGAGCCCCACCATTAGCAAGAAGAAGCTCTGGAAGCCCACTTTGCCATCTTGGCACTGGTCAAGGTCACTCATTATTTTGTCCACAGCTAGAAGGTCTTGATTTTCCAAAAATCCAAGGAACTCCTTTTCCATGAGTACTCTTAGGTCCCCCTTTGTTAAGTTGCCTTTTCCCCAGCAAACTTGTGAAACATGAACATTATAGTTTCCATGGCAAGTTCCATTTGAGATGGCATTTTGATGAGGGCTGTTGAAACCTTGACCAGAGGCCTGGTAGGGACGATTGGCTGGTTGGGACAAACGGCCAGTAGGTGGAGCGTGGCCAATATTTACTTGTTTTTTTAATGTCTATAGGATCTGTAGTAATATCGCCTCTTTCATTTCTGGCTATTATCATTTGTTTTCTTTCTTTCTTTCTTTCTTTTTCTTTCCTCCTCCCTCTCTTTCTTTCCTCCTTTTTCTCTCTCTCACCCTTTCTTTCTCTTTCTCTTCTTTCTTTTTCTTTTCTCTCTTTCTTTCTCAGCCTGGCTAAAGGCTCATAAATTTTATTGGTATTTTTGGAAACAAACTTCTGGCTTTATTACTCTTTTCTCTTTTTAATTTCAATGATTTGTGCTTTTATATTTATTTTTTCCTTCCTTCTGATCCATCTGAATTTAATTTGCTCTTCTTTTACTAGTTTTCTAAAGGGGAAGCTTAGATCATTGATTTGAAATTTTTTCCTTTTTTCTGGTATAAGTGTTTAATGCTGGGGCACCTGAGTGTCTCAGTTGGTTGAGCGTCCAACTCTTGATTTCAGCTCAGGTCATGGTCTCAGGGTTGTGAGATTGAACCCCACATCAGGCTCCATGCTGAGCATGGGGCCTGCTTAAGATTCTCTTTCTTCCTCTCCCTCTGCCCTTCTCCCCACTCATTCTCTCTCTCTCTCAAAAAAAAAATTGCTTAATGCTGGCAGTGTCCTCCTATACTTTAGCTGCTTTAGCTGCATCCCCCCAAATTTGGGGCATTGTGTTTTCATATTTCAATGTGAAATATTTTCTGTCTTTTTTAACTTTTGTTTGGGGTGATGGGCAGGCAGAAGGAGAAGCAGGCTCCCTGCTGAGCAGGGAGCCTGATGTGGGAACCTGATCCCAGGACCCTGAGATCATGTCCTGAGCCAACGGAAGACACTTAACTGACTGAGCCACCCAGGGGCCCCAAATGTGAAATAATTTCTAATATCCTATGACTTTCTCTTTGATCTATGGGCTGTTTCAAAGTGTGTTGTTTGGTCTCCAGGTGGGTTTTTTTTTTTAGATTTTATTTATATATTAGAGAGAGAGTACAGGCAGGGGAGAGGCAGAGGGAGAAGCAGACTCCCTGCTGAGCAGGGAGCCAGATGTGGGGCTGGATCCCAGGACTGTGGGATCATGATGGAGCTGAAGGTAGATGCTGGACTGACTGAGCCACACGGGCACCCCATATTTAAGGAATTTTTCAGATGTCTTTCTGTTATTAACTTCTAGCTTAGTTTCATTATGATTGTAGAACATCTCTCTATTATTTCACTTTTTAAAGATTGACACAGGTTTGTTTGGTGGCCCAAAATATGGTCTGTCTTGGTGAATGTTTCATGTGTGCTTGAAAAGAATGTATGTTTTGGGGCACCTGGGTGGCTCAGTGGGTTAAGCCGTGGCCTTCGGCTCAGGTCATCATCTCAGGGTCCTGGGATTGAGTCCTGCATTGGGCTCTCTGCTCAGCAGGGAGCCTGCTTCCCCCTCTCTCTCTCTGCCTGCCTCTCTGCCTACTTGTGATCTCTCTGTCAAATAAATAAATAAAATCTTTAAAAAAAAAAAAAAGAAAAGAAAAGAATGTATGTTTTACCTTTCTGGGTGTACTTCGATTTGGTCAAGTTAGTTGATAGTGGTGTTTAGCTCCTCTACATCCTTATTTATTTCTACATACTTGTTTTAATTACTGAGAGAGGAGTGTTGAAGTCTTCAGCTACAATTATGGATTTTTACCTAGTTCATCTTTCAGGCCTAAGAGTTTTGAAAAAGTATTTTGGAGTCCTGTTGTTAGGTGCATACATATTTGGGAATGTTATATTTAGTGAATTGATTTTTTTCATCATTATGAAATTACTCTCTCTATCCCTGGTAGTATTCCCTGTTCTGAAACCTACTTTGTCTGATATTAATATAACCATTTTAGTTTTCTTTTGATCACTACTTGAATTTATGCCTTTTTGAAACCCTTTTATTTTTAATCAATCTATATATTTATTAATTTTTTTAAAGTAGGCTCCATGTCCAACATGGAGTCCAGTGCAGGATTGAAATTACCACCCTGAGATTAAGATCTGAGCTGAGATCAAGAGTCGGACACCTAACTGACTGAGCCACCCTGGTACCGCCCCCCAATTTCTATATTTAAAGTGGACTTTTTTGTAGACAGCATATAATTGGGTTTTGCTTTTTTATCCAATCTCACAATCTTTAATTGGTATGTTTAATTTATTTATATTTAATGTCATAATCAATGTGGTTGGACTAAAATCTATGATCTAGATGTTTTGTTTCATCTCCTTTTTTCTTTTTATCTTTTTCTGCCTGCTTCTGTATTAATTGAGAGTTTTTATTTCATTTTATTGCCATCATTGGCTTACTTGTTCTTAATACTTATTTTTAAAAATTTAATGTTGTCTCTAGTGTTTACAACATACATCCTTTAATCACAGCCAACCTTCAAATAATATGATACCATTTCGTGTCTGTTATAAAAGCTTTAGAACATTATATTCCAAGTTCATCCCTCCCAACTTTTGTATTGTTGTACATTTTCCTTTTATATATCCTATAAACCCGTGGTATTTTACCACTATTTTTAAACAATTATCTTTTTGAGCAATTCAGAAACATCTTAAATGTCTTTTATTTTTACCCTTATTTTATTTTTTAAAAATAAAATTTTATTTTGCTTATGCTTACTAAAAGTCAAATAAGTTCATGATATTTGTGTTCCAAAATTTGCTAGAAAGAAAAGGAGAATAATGGTTGACTTTGTCTAATACTTCATGAAGTTTTGGGGGGTAGTCTAAGCATAATGGTTAAGAAAAAGTAAATTAAATAGATGTAAATAAAATAGGGTTGTAGGTAAACTTTTTAAAAAGTTTTTATTTAAATTTCAGTTAGTTAACATACAGTGTAATGTTAGTTTCATGTGTACAATTCAACACTTCCATACAACACCCAGGGCTTATCACAGGTGCACTCCTTAACCCCTACCACCTATTTCACCTATCCCCCCACCTGCCTCCCTTCTGGTAACCATTAGTTTGTTCTCTATAGTTAAGAATCTGTTTCTTGAAATATCTTTTATATTTACCTTTATTTTAATCATTTCTAGAGATCTTAGTTTATCTAGATCCTAGTTCTGTTCAGTGTATTCATTCTGCTTTAAGAGTTTCTTTTAGTAGTTTTTTTTTTTTTTTTTTTTTTTATTTTGACAGAGAGAGATCACAAGTAGGCAGAGAGGCAGGCAGAGAGAGAAGGGGAAGCAGGCTTCTTGCCGAGCAAGGAGCCCAATGCGGGCCTCGACCCCAGGACGCCAAGACCACGACCCGAGCCGAAGGCAGAGGCTTTAGCCCACTGAGCCACCCAGGTGCCCCTTTTTAGTAGTTTTTTTTGTAGCGCAAGTCTGCTAGTAATGAATTCTCTCAAGCTCGTTTATTTTTAAACATTGCAATTTCTCCTTCATCTTTGAGAGATAGTTTCATGGATGTAACATTCTGGGTTGACAGTTTTCTTCTTTCAGTACTTTTTTTTTTTAAGAATTTATTTTATTTTTTAAAAAGAATTTATTTATTTATTTATTTATTTATTTATTTATTTGACTGAGAGACACAGAGAGAGCACAAGCAGGGGGAGGGGCAGAGGGTGAGGGAGAAGCAGACCCCGCGCTGAGCAGGGAGTCTGATATGGGGCTCCATCCCAGGACCCTGAGATCATGACCTGAGCTGAAGGTATCCCTTCAACTGAGCCATCCAGGCATCCCTCTTTCGTACCTTGAAGATGCTATTTTATTATTTTCTGGTTGCATCATTGCAGATGAGAAGTATGCTTTAATACTAGTCTTTCTTACCCTACATGTAGTGTTTCCCCTCTCCATCTGACTACATTTGAGATTTTCTTTTTGTCTTTGATTTTCAATAATTTGAATATGGTGTGTCTAGGTGTATTTGATTGTTTTTGTTTGCTTTGTATTTATACTGCTTGGAATCTCTGAGCTTATTGGATCTGTGATATGGTATGTTTTATTATTTTGTGGCAATTGTTGACCATTGTCTATTTCTTCTCTTTCTAGGATTCCAATTACACATATATTACACCATTTCATAGTATCCTGTGGCTTTTAGATGGTTTGTCTGTCCTCCCCCACCCCACCCCCAACACATACTCTTTTCTTTTTGTACCATTTTGGAACATTTCTGTTGACCTATCTTCAGGATCACTGATTTTGTTTCTTCAGTTGTGTTAAGTCTGCCAATGAGCCTGTTGAGTTGTTCTTCATCCACAGGAACAAAAAGGAGATTGGTCACTCTCCTAGGGCTTAGGGGATTTTGGTTTGATGAAAATGTTCTAAAGTGCACTGAGGTGTGGCTGCACAACTCTCTGACCATACTAAAAAGCCATTGAATCATACACTTTATTTAAAAATTTTTAAAGATTTTATTATTTATTTGATGGAGAGAGAGTGAGAGAACATAAACAGGCAGAGTAGCCGAGGGAGAGGGAGAAGCAGGCTCTCCACTGAGCAGGGAGGCCGATGCAGGGCTCGATGCCCGGTCCTGGGATCATGACCTGAGCCGAAGGCAGACGCTTAACAGCTGAGCCACAGCCACCCCAGTATATGGATTTTTAATAAAAATACACCTAGCATATTTGGAAAAGAATTTGAACATTATGCATCCTCTCAGGTAAGAGAAGAATTAGGTCTCTATTTGTTTGCTAAATAGTTTAAGTTAGATCTAACCCAGATGCCCCTGAATCTTGGACTTTAAGTGGGCAAATTATATGGTATGTGAATTATATCTCAGTAAAGCTGTTCTTAAAAAGAAACCTTCATGTTTAGGTTTAAAGGTTACATTGGTAAAAATCTGAAGGGAATCAGGAGGAACAAGACATCTTACTGATGGTGAAAGAACAAAAAGTAATTCTGAAGGAAATGTTACCATAACTCAAACTGGTAGAAGGATAGAGATTATATTTATTATTTATTCTGTGTTCTAGATCTGATCCTATGTGTTAAGAACTGACTCTATTGAATGTTCTTGTCTAGTTCCAGTCTTTATCTTTTTATGCATTTTGTTAACTTCTATAGACAAAATGTGATTTATGGTTATTAGTCTTATAGATAAAAATGTTCCAAGTCCTCTCATCACTTTGAGTTCTCTCCAGGGTTCAACTTCCCCTCCACTGTGTACTCTAGGATGCCTAATTCACTAGGTGTTGCTGTTATCTGGCAGTGTCAGTCTTGGACTTTAGTGACCTAAGAATTTGCACATCACCTCCTTCTGTTATAAAACTTGGGGCGAGTTCTCCAAGCTGAGAATTTCAGGACAGTTTCCCTGCAGGGGGCGGGTTCAGCAAGAAATCCACAAGAATCCCATGATATCCTAGCAGATGCTCCTTCTCTGCAGTGAACACATGTGTGCCCAGGGGCATTGTATGTTTTGAGGAGCTCAGAAGTCTTCTCAGTGGTTCTTATTTATCCAAAAAATATTAAATAAAAAAAGCAAAGTCTAGAATAGTGTGTATAATATGCTGTTACTTGTATTTAAGAAAAAGTGGAGATAAAAATGTGTGTGTATTGGGGCACCTGGTGGCTCAGGTAGTTGAGCATCTGACTCTTGGTTTTGGCTCAGGTCATGATGTCAGGGCTGTGAGATCCAGCCCAGGATTGTCAGAGCCTACTTAAGATTCTCTCTTTCCTTCTCCCTCTGCCCTTTCCCCTGACTCTCTCTCTCTCTCTCTTTCTCCCTCCTTCCCTCCCTCTCAAACAAAAAATGTGTTTTCATAACATACCCCTAGAAGATATTGGTGGCATGGCTGACTCTGAGCTTGGTACCTAGGAGAAGGGGCAGGTATGAGATTGTTCACTCTATACCTTTTTGTATCTTTTGAGTTTTGAACCATATAATTACATTGGCTCTTCAAGGAGGAATACAAGTTAGAGTAAAAACAGAATCCTTCTGGCGTGGTTAATCAAACTGGATACTTGGATTGGCCCTGCATAATTTACTCTTTTCCCTCATTTCTCCTCACTTAGGTCTTCCCTCTTCATGCCTTCCATGTCATTTGCTGATAACAAATATGTTCTAACATGTCCCTCCTTCTCAGAATGTCATAGAAATGCTACACAGGGGGGCACCTGAGTGGCTCAGTGGGTTAAAGCCTCTGCCTTCGGCTCAGGTCATGATCCCAGGGTCCTGGGATCGAGCCCCACATCGGGCTCTCTGCTTGGCAGGGAGCCTGCTTCCCCCTCTCTCTGTCTCTGCCTGCCTCTCTGCCTACTTGTGATCTCTGTCTGTTAAATAAATAAAATCTTAAAAAAAAAAAAAAAAGAAATGCTACACAGGGATGAAGTAGCATTTCTAACCTGTCTCTCATGACTGACTGGCATTTTTAGTCCCGAACTTTCTAGACCAGAGGTTCTCAGACTTGAGTCTGTATCAGATTCACCTGGAGGGCTTACTAAACATGGGTTCTGGGTCCTACCCTCAGAGTTTCGGACTCAGCGAGTCTGAGGTGTTTCTAACAAGTTCCCAGGTGAGGTGAGTTGGAGGCCACATTTCGAAAACCGATGCTCTGGACTAAAATAGTTTCTCCTGTGACATGTTGTCCAGTTTTGGTGTCTCTGTTGTGTCCTCATTTAGACATAGGAAAAAATAAAGAAAAAAAAACAGGAGAGGTTTGGCCCTTTCCACAGGTGTGCCTCTTGTTCACCAGTGTCCTGCTGTCTATCTAGCCAATAGTGCCTGTCAGGTTCTAGCCCCTTTGTAGGACGATATGTATGTCACCACCAGGAGGACTGACGTATCAGAAGCCTGCACCCCCTTCATCTGGACTCACTAGAGCAGACGTCTCTGCTGCCATTACTGTCAGCCCCCTGTGAAGACTTAAACGGTGTTTAAGAGCAGGTTTTACAAGAGTCATGCTAATTTCTGATTTACCTCCCAGGGCTTCTCAAGAGAGGCATTATTAGCATTTTAGATGAGACCATTCTTTATAATGAGAACTGTGTTTCATGTGGGATACTAGGCATCCTTTCCCCTTGTCCCTGTCCTTGGCAAACAGTAATCCTACCACACATCCCAGTGCCCCCCTCCTGCAGCCTTCCCCTTTCCAGTTTCCCTGCAGAATGGGATGAGAGCAGCATGGCTTTCCCCTGAAAAACGCCATGTCTTGTGTTGTTACCAGACCCCTTACCAAGCCACATTGCCTTAGCTCCCTGCGAAAATCCTCAGTCATGTTTTAATATTTTCCTTGCTTTTATTAAATGTTGATGTTAAAAAGTGACTGAGTCATGAATATTTCTTTCTGAAAACCCTATGGGTGGAATTGCCCTCATGATGTTTGGTCCCTTCTCTGTAGAGACAATGCACCAGAGGGCCCCTGTTTCCTGATGAAGTGGCTTTGCCTCCTTGTCTGCCAAGGAGAATTCTATGACCCATTCTGTTTCCCTCTTCTTCTTCTTCTATTTTTTTCTGTCATGAGGGTCAGGGATAGATATATGCTTGATAGGATTGCAAAATTAGCAAAGAAAGCCATTTTGCATATGTTATCAGCTGTTACACAGTTTTAACTTTTAAATAATCAGCAGCTTAATTTTGCATTTTCTGGTGAGTGACTTCAGTTCCTTTTAGAAGCCGTGCTTGGTACAGGTTGAGCAGTGAAGGATTATAGGCATGAGTGGCCCAGTCAGCCCAGTGAGTGTCATATGGTGGAGCAGCCGGGCTCATGGGGACATGGGGCGGGTCGTGGGCCAGAGGCACAGGAGGAGCAGCGGGCAAGGGGGTCTCTCTTGCTGGCAGCAACTGAGAAGATCATTGGGGAGAATGAAGTGCCTGGTGTGCTCAAGCTAGGAGGGGAGTAAGGGTCAGGGAACAAAGAGTCACAGTATTTCTGAGCACTCACCAAGGTGGGAGGGTCATTGAGTGAGTGGCAGCAGAGGGATGGAACTTGCTGGGTCTAGAAAAGTTCTGCCCGGACTGACTGGCTTAGCCCATGGAAGGAGCAGAAACCATTACTTACAGGAACACTGTCCTGATTTGGTTCCCCTTGGTTCTGTAGCCAGAGATCTCCAGGAGCAGCTGGGTGCAGACGGGGCCCCACCCTTGCCCACCACTCCTCTGAGGGCCCAGTTACTCCCATTTCCTCTTTGGAGTATGCCTCCAAGTGTCTGGGGACCACCACACTGGACTGAGGGTGCCCGCCCTCTAGATCTCCTGTGTGAGGAAGGGATGTGTCAGGACTTTTCAGTCTAGAAGTCTCTCTATTGACATTCCATGGTGAGAGGTTGATTCCCTTTGGGTTTACAAAGTATACTTTACAAATCGGTACACCTTCGGGGAAGGTAGCAAATAATTTGAGAGAATGGATTTACCAGTTGAGGTATATGAGGGGTGCTGCTGGAGGGAAACGGAAGCTTCTGAAGGGAGGAGATGGGGTGAAGTTTAGGAACCATTGCAGGTTGAGGGGTGGGCCCTGTGAGCTGCCTGAGTGTGGGTTCTGGGGGAGCAAGGGAGTGGGCTGAGCCCTGGGCGGTATGGGGGAGTCACTCTTTTCTGAGAACAGTCCTTTCCCAGGTTTGGGTACTTTCTCCCTGTTCTGTTAGCTCCTCCTTACCCTGGCTCTGTCCCCGGGGCCCAGCCCTGGATTGCCCACGTGCCAGCTCCCTCCAGGGGGCCCAACAGCCACTACCTGCTCTGTGGCCTTGGCCTTCCTCCTTCACCCCTGCCAGGGCCTCTCCCTTGACCCTGTGACCTCACCACAGTCCCACCCTCAGATCTTTGGCATCTGCCCTGTGTGGAGGAAGGAAGCAGCTAGTTCTTGTTCTCCTGGTAACTATTATTCCTGAACTCTAAACCCACAACCCCCCACACGCAGTAATAAAATCACCTGTGGTCCTTGGGAGGTTTCTACCTTCCCACACAGCCTCTCTGAGTGATGTGCTCCCACCAGCCGCTCCTGCTCCCTTGTGCATGTCTGCCCCTGACTGGGCTTTCCTTTCCTCCTTCCCATCAGGCACCGGCCAAGAGGCTCCCAGGCGGCCACCCCTGCTGCAGTCCAGAGCAACCTCAGGAGCTTCCTAGTGAGGGGCTCCCCAAGCCCACAGGGAGGCATACCTCGAGGACATCCTGCCTTGTGCTCCCAGCCTAGTTGCCACAACAAATAGTAGAGGAGACGTTGGTGAGTAAGCAGGATTAAAACTGTGCTGTTGACCGTTCCTCCTCAGCCCACCCTGAGGAGATGGCAGGAGGGGAACCAGGTGGCCAGGAGAGACCAGTGCCCACAAGGTGAGATGATACCTGGCCAGGTGCCCAAACAGGTGGGAGTGAGATCAGCGTGCTTTAGCATTATCTGTTGACCTTGGCTTCACTGGTCAGAATTCTAGAATTGGCGAAGTCGGTGGGAACTGTCATTGAGCCAGCCAGGAAACAAGATAAAGTGTCTTGCTGGGTGCCCTGGCCTCTGCTAGAAACTGTTCACTCTGCCAAACTGGTCCTCCATTCTTCCAGACTGTCCCAGAACTTATTTTTCCTGCCGCCCTGGGAGGCTGCTCTGGTTAACTGCATTTGGTTTTGGTTTTCCCTTTGAGTCTCTGGTTCCATGCAAGCAGCCATTGCTGGGGTGGGAGCACAGGTCAAATTCTGTATTAACTGTGGGACTGAGTTATTCCAGGTCCTGGCCAAGAGCCCCGACTGGCCTCCCACAGACGTGATCATCAGCACTCTGTTGTGTGAGAAATCCTACTGAGAGTAGGCAAAGAGTGAGTCTGCACCACAGTGACAGTGCCTTCTGTGAGTGGCTATACAGAGGTCAATATTCTCAATAATATTTCAAAAGTCTGGGTGGTCCTTTGGGATTTCCTGAGTGAAATTTGGGGGTGGGGGTCCATTGTTTTCTCTAGCTTTCGCTAGTGAGCACAATGGGTTTCCTTCTGCCGCCCTCCAACCTCCCCTTAGGGTCTCGTGATTACGGCACTGTAGGGGTCCTTGGCCTCCATCAGCCTGGGAGCAGTCTGTCTACTCTCACCGTGAAGGAGGCTGATGGGACCCCAACCAATTCAGTGAAGCTGAGAAAGTGAGAAGGAGGAAGGGGAACAAGGAGTTAGTGCAAAGAAGCATAGCCTATGATTTTACAACACTGATTATTTCCCCCATGATTTTAAGGTGGCTTTGAAGCATGGTGCCATCACTGAAGTAGGAGAATACCTTCTTAGCTACTTTGGCACAAAACTAAGTATGTGGGTTCTGTCCTTCTGTGGGAAAAAAAAAAAAAAGATCCTGTAATTTTAAAGGAATTTATAAAAATTGACTATAAGTTTGGACTCTAAAGTGGCAGATAAAGGGAAAGGCAGTGTCCTACTACCACTTGAAAGAAGATACAGAATGTATGGCTGGGGTGGGGGTTATTGTGTTAGGATTCAGGGGAGGCTGGATCAAAGTGAACCCTGTGTATGCACAAGCCTGGCTCCCGAGAGAGGCAAGGCCTTAAGGCACTCTGACATGGCGCAGCAGCAGAAGTGGGAGATCAAAGGATGTAAAAATTAATGCAAGTCCCTTTATTTTCAAGGCAGTGTTGCCTTGGCTAAAATCAGGATGAAGGCCAAGCAGCTGGTGCTGAGGAGTGGGCTATGCAAGAAGCCCTTTTGGTGGAGTTTCCAATTTTATGCACATGACAGAGAAATTTGCAAGGAGAGAAAGAAGACAATCCAAATTGCATTGTAAAACCTAGAGCAAACTGGACTGCAGAAATCAGCCAGGACTCCTTTCCCTGTGCTGATGCGGAAAGGGGGCCTCAAGAGTAGAGCTGCAGACACACCTGGTCAGTGCAGTCAGGCTGGGGCTCTGCGGGTCCCCGAAAGTCTAGGCTCATGGGCCGCTCATTCTGGCCCCTTTAGCAAGATACAAACGTTACTTGATAGGTTCTCAAAAGGGCAAGTAATCGTTAGTTATGCCCGTACATTTTTTTTTCAGAGATGCCTGTGTAAAAATCTCTTTTCTGAATTCCATTCCCTTAATGAAGATGCTCTTTCTGCTTTTGGCAAAATTACTTTGAACCCTAATGATGTATCACATCAAATTACATGTATAGAGGCTTCATTGTGACTCTTCTAACGAAAGCACATGTATTTCAGAAAGCTTTATGGTGCTTGATATTTAACTTGTAATTAAGTATTGGATCTGATCATATTTCTTTAAAAATTGGGCCTCAGAGAATTGATTCATATTGTAACCATCCATTATACCATTTTTTCTATGAGAAATTCGGTCCCCTTCCCAAGAAAAGTACATAATCCATGTCAATGTGGTGAACACTGATGTGATTAATGTATCAGACATGACATTTGCTCATTTATCAGATAGTCCTTGAGTGATAAGGGAGGCAAAGTCCTTGCTCTGGGGTAGTTTTCCTTCTAGTGAGAGAGGAAGACATTAATGTCTGGCATTGATTTTTATTATTTTAATTTTTTTTAAAGATTTTATTTATTTTTTGAGAAAGAGAGCAAGGGGAGGTGGTGCACAGAAGGCGAGGGAGAAGTAGGCTCATTGCTGAGCAGGGAGTTCCATGCGGGACTCCATCTCAGGACTCCAGGATCATGACCTGAGCTGAAGGCAGAGGCCTAACCAGCTGAGCCGCCCAGGCATCCCTGTCCAGCATTGATTTTGAAGTACAATGAAGAAAAGTAATGCAGGGTAAGGGGATGGAGAGATTAGGGCAGAGGGTTATTTTACATCGGATCACCAAGTAGTCAGGAGGGCCTCTTTGTGGAGGTGAGATGTGAGCAGAGGACAGAATGAAGTAAGGGAGTGAATTTCCAGATTTGGAGGAAGAACTCTATTCAAGGCAGAGAAACTGGCCATTGCTAAGGCCTCACGGCAGGTGTGGACTTGATGTGGTTGGAGGAACAGCAGGCAGGCCAGCCAGTTCTGGAGAGGAGGGTGAGACACCGCATGACAGCAGGTGAGTTTGGAGCAATAGGCAGGCCTGGGTCAGGTAGTGCCTTACAGGCCTTGGTAAGGAGTTTGGATTTTAGTTGTTGGGTAATGGGTGGTCAGTGGAGGGCACTGTGTGGGGAAGTGTCATGATCTAGAATGGAGAATGGAGAACTGACTGAATGGAGAACTGACTATAGGGAAGCAGTGTGGCAATGGGCATGTAGTTGGTCTGCTGCAGGGGTCGAAGGACATGGTGCTGGTGGCTTGGATGGCTGGTGGCACGGGGTGACGAGGCATGATCAGAATGAAGGTAGAGTGGGAGTTGCTGATAGATTGGATGGAGAGAGAGGGAGGGTGTGAGATGGTTCTTGGGCCTGAGGGTTCAGGTGGCTGATGAATCCTGTGGTCTGCAGTGGGAGGGCATGCTGCAGGAGGAACACATTTGGCTGGAGAACATTGAGAGATCTTGTTACATCTTCTAAACCAGTGTGATGTGGAGTAGGCATTTGGATATAAAATTCTGAAGGTTGGCAGGAAGGTTAGGACAGGAGATATGTTTGGGAATCTCTGGCCTCTCAAGGCATATAAAACCATGGAACTAGAGTTGACCCCTGAGGAATGAGCAGGCCCATCACTTAGAGACTAGGAAGAGGGGGTAGGAGGAAAGAGAAGAGTGTTCACCCCTCCTCCCCATCTGGAGAGAAGAGAGTCTCTCCAGATGGAGAGGTGACTGACTGCTGGTGCTGCTGAGAGCATTAAATGCATTATCAGGCTAGGAGTAGTGTCCTTTGGATGACTGCCTGGTTCTTATGTGCCCGTGAGCCTTGTCTTCCCCCCACTAGCCTGGGAACTCACCAAAGCCAGGGGTTAGTTTAATGTTTTCCTTCTTGCACTTGGAGCCACTTAAAGCTGTGCTGACCCGTTTAGTGAGGGACACTTCCTTGTAGAAGCTGCTTGTGAAGTTGTCCATCCCTGGGGCACATGAGCTTTCTGGCCATCGGGAGTCTGGGACATAGCAAAATCAGAGGACCCATAGGATCATAGGAAAGCATAGGAATAGTTTGTGGTTGGGGCACAGAGCTTTGAAGAAATGGGAGGCCATCTTGAGGAGACGGGCCCAGAATTTGAGAGCTCTCAACAACATAAAGGTTGTGAGTGGAGGGGAGATCCTTGGCCCTGCAGAATTTAAACTGGTAATAAGCCTGCGAGCCAAGGGCCTACCCTTGGAACTATCCTGGGAACCTAATTACTCAGTTTTTCCAGGCGATCCTGATCATGGGGCCTGATAAAGTCCAAGTACACTGCTAAAATTATGTTAAGATAAAAGCTCTTTTTAATCATTCAATAGCCATTAAAACCATCACAGATTAATTATTTTTCAAAAGAAAGAAAACTATGCCACAGTTCTGCAACTAATGTGTGACAAGATGTGGACATCTTGGGATACCCTGTCATGCTTAAAAATACTGTAAGGAATCTTTACACAGTAATAAAAAAGAAGAATAAGGGAAAAGCATTATAGTTCAATAGATTTATTGGTTTATTTTTGAAAAGAATACTAAGTTATAACTTAATATCAGATTCTGAGACCTATATATACCCAGTTTTGTAGTGGAGAAGGACAGTAATTGTGAAATGCAAGAAAGTACCCAAGGGAGAAACCTGTAAAAATCACCAGTAGCTTATGGGGTGCCTAGGTGATGCAGTCCTTTAAGCACCCGACTCCTGGTTTTGGCTCAAGTCATGATCTCAGGGTTGTGAGATCGAGCCCCACTTGGGCTCCACATTCAGTACAGATTCTGCTTGAGATTCTCTCTCCCTCGCCCTCTCCCCTCACTCTCAAGTAAATAAATCTTTAAAAAAAAAGATCACTGGTCACTTAGCTGAATAGCCAAAAGCTGTCTACAAGCTGGAAAGCGCATGAATCCTTGATGTGAATAAGTGATGTTGGAGGCAGGGGGTAGAGATCACATCCCATGGTGTGTGAGGAAGCTTTGGAACAGCTTCCATATCTATCATCCTCCCACTAAGCCGCCTGGGGTGAGTTGACATGGTATTTCATAACGTTATCCCCAACTGTGTTCTTTTTTGAGTGCCTGAGGTGAGTCTGGAACACATTGATGGTAGTATCTCCACTTCCTTGCCCCATTCATCCGGCTGCCTGCCTAGACCTCAGCTTGCTCTCATGGCAGCTATAGCAGCTCTAGGCCAGATTTCCCAGGATGATGTCAGTGGTGTTCTTAGCTCTTCTTCTGAACTACGCCAGCTGGCATCCCGCTGACCTTCAGCCGTGCCATGGCCCTCAGGCCAAGCATCCCCACCTTTTGTGGGGTGAGGTGGTTACTACGAGAGGCCCACCGAGTGTTCTCAGTGGGGGGTGAGGCAAGAATGACAAGCATCCCAGGATGCTTTCTTCAGTCCTTGGGGTCATGCCAGGGGAGTCCTGGTGAAACTAGTGTGTGCCCTGAGGATGTTAGAAGGGTTTGGAAACTATGCTTGGTTGGACGAGTGGAAGGACCATGTGTGTCCTTCTGTGGAAGGATAAAGGATAAATGGCGATTGTCTTCAAATATTTGTAGACATGTCTTAGACTCTATGTGACCCTCAGGGGCAGAATGGGGTCCAGTTAGGGGAAGGCATATCACAGCTCAGCCCATGATGGAATGGGCTGCTTGTGAGTGTGGGAAATTCTTCTTGCAGGATTTTCTGGAAGATTGCCTTTTGGGATGCTCTGGCTAGGATCTGTCAGTGGCCCCTGGTAGACACCTCCGTTTGTATTCTCGACAGGAGCTAGGTGGTAGAGGAGGAGGTTAATGAGGTGCTCTAGACCTTTCCTAAGAGAGCAGACCCTGCTGAACACAGTGACCCAAACTCCTTCCCTTGCCATCCCTTCCTGTCCCCTTTCTGAGAATTCTCCACTGTCAGACATGCCCAGAGGGGATTTGTGCATGGAAATAGCTGTCCTAACTGGGGAATCTGGTACACCCTCAGGGTCTCGAGGAGTCTGGCTTGGCTGCAAGCCTGCTCTGTCTCATGGAGGGACCCGCCAGGATATTGGCTCAGTCCTGCCTCTAACTCTGCTGCGTTTGGTTCCATCCGTCTCCCAGCCTGTAATCGTCAGCTTCCTGGTGTAGCTAGGCCCTTGCAAATGTCCACACCAGGCCCACTGTTGCCCAATTTGGGACAGAACAGGATTCCTATACTGGGTAGGAGGTTGAGTTAGAAGATCTCTGTGGTCTCTTAACTGCATCTGTGGCCCTATGACTCACCGTTCCCTTGTCAATAGCCCATGCTTTAAAAAGCAAGTGGGAACAAGTGTTTGGATCCAGTGCTGCTCCATAAGGAGCTGGCCTGTGACCCCATGGTCACTCCCTCGTCTTGGGCAGCTCCAGTCCTGAGTGGAACAGGTCTGGTCCAGATGCAGGTCTGGTGAGGAATTTGGGAAGATGGGGAGGAGTGAGTGGTGGCAAGTGGTTTAACGGCATCTGTTTGACTCAGCCAGAGACGTCTTCGTTTGGAAGCTGAAGACTTCCTCAATATGGTCTCAATTAGCCTGTGTGTGTCTTTAGAATAATTACATTTTCATCAAAGTGTTCTAGAGAGTGATGTTTAGCCCTGTGTAAAGGGCATGATCAGGTCCTATCCTAAAATAATGTCTCTGCTACCCCAGATGTCAAGAGGAACTAAAAATATACTCATAAATTGGAGGAATTCTTGGTTTATTGGACCCATCTCCTGTCTCTCTTATCCTCCCTCCTAAAAGTGAGAGGGCGAAGGAGTGAGCCAGAAATCTTTAATTATCCAGTCTGCTGACATTATTTTATCTGCAGCACTGATATTAAATCTCTACAGCATTCCATCTCAGTCCCAGAGTGAAGAGTAACCTCGGCAAACACAGGCCTTCGGCTTTCTGCTGGTTGTGGCCAATGCTCTGTTTTCTCCCCTAACCCGCCCTCCCTCAGACTTCTTAAATTCCAGAGCTTTCTGTGGCACCGGAAATGATCTGTCTGTGGAATGTCCATACTTTAGGAAAGTCCCTGAACTGTGTATCCGAGCTCTACTTCCCCCAACTCATCTCGGCCACTTGTGGTTAGGATTTGGTGTGTGTCCACCATTGGCGAGACCGGGGTTTGGCAGGAGCCTTTTCTCATGTTTCTATTATTGACATAAATGAGATTTTATCAGTTCCTATCATTGATATCCATGGGGGAGGAAGAGCAAGTCTGGTTAGTTCTTTCCCACCCACCCCCATTCTTCGTATATAAATTTACTTTTCTCTGTTATATCCTTAACTTTTCTGGCCAGTCAGATGCATCTTTGGTTCTCTGGGCTGTGGCCTTTTCACCTGACTTAATGTCCAGACAATCAGCTGGTTGACTTAGCCCCCAAAGGAGGCCACCGTTTCCGCTACAAGTAGGTTGTGTTTCTGTAGGGCTTCTGGTGTGCCCAATGCTGGCTGGGGCCTTGAGTCCTCACAGCCTCTTGAGGCAAGTACCATCACCATCTTCTCCATTTCACAAGTGAGGACCCAAAGATGGAAGAATTTGCTGAAGGTCTCGCAACAGAGCTGGGGTTAGAAGGCAGGCAGCTGGCTGATTTCACATGCACTCCGTCTTGCCTGTGGGCCCCCTGCAGTGCATACAGTCAGCATCCCCACTCACCCTCCAGGAAGTGTTCCTATCTTTCTAAAGCTCTGTCCTCCGCAAATTCTTTGCGAGAACTTACTGCGCAGGAAGGACACCCTATCATGGAGATACAGAGATACAAATGGGGTCACTTACCTGGGTCCATACTACTTGTAGCGAACCCCCACAGATTTTCCCTGTTTAGAGCCAATGTTGTAGCTGGACCAGCCCTCAGCAACAACCATCAGAGGACTTAGAAAAGACAAGGTTTGTTACTTATGTCTTAGAGGGTACACGGCATGCCTGGGGCCACATAGCAAGATCATGGGGGAGAGAGAGAGAGAGAGCAGGCCAACTGGCTGTGGCTTCTGCTTTTTCTTGGGGCCAAAGGTGGGGGCTTAAGGCTTCACAGGTTAACTTTTTATTGGTGACTTTAAAACATAAGAGCAGGAATTCAAGTATGTGGGAAGGGAGAAGCAAGCGGTCAAAGGGCCAGTTGTATAAGTCAACCACAGCTCTCTAAAAAGGGAACCTCGTGGGTGGGGCAACTTGGCTCTTCATCTCATCCTGTAGCTGGCCATGTGACTGTCCGAGATGGATGTCTTTGAGGTGGATGCCTGGGCATCAGAAGCTTAATGTCAGGCACTTACATTAGAGTCAGAAAAGCTGACTGTCCAAGTGCTTTCGAGAAGGGTGCCTTCATTGTATTCACCGCTGTCTCCAGGGTTAGGACTCACACCAGGCAGGTAGTGAGCTCTCAAAAAAGTATGTGGTGAATGAACAGAACTGCCAATGAAACAAAGCCATGGACATTTTTACAAAGAAGTGAAAGAATATGTTCGTGACCACCAAGTATGAAGGGCATGAACTGAGGATTGAAGGACTGTGTCTTAAACTACGCACACTGAGTATGTGAAAAACCACATGCCCTCCTTGGTTTTGTATTTTGTCACAGATTTGTGGGGACTTGGTCCTGGGTGGGTGCTCATGAGCCCATATCCTAGGCCCTGCTGGCAAGGCCCCCGAGCAGTGGGGACTCTTAGATTAGAGCAGGACACAGCTGCATGGAAAAGACTCCCCATGGCGCTCTAGGGCTGCCCCACTGGCAACATCATATAGGGGAGGGCAGAAGGCCTGGATGGTTTGCTTGATCACAACAGTTTTGAACTTCATGACCCCTTGGACTTGGATCCACTCTTGCCTTGCTCAACGCTTGCCTTATTTCCCAAGCCTTGCCTAACTTGGTTGGGTGTCTAAGTGCCCATCCCTCCAAACTGTGCAGGAATCTCTGAGCCCAGCTCCTGCCTGAGCTCTGGCACCAGATCAAGGAACTCAAGCTCAAACCAGAGCTGAGGAAGGAGAGAAGAATATTTGGGGGGCCATGAGTCAGCCCAGGGAGCAGGCTGACATGAATCAGGAGGATCCAGATTCAAGAGCCATAAAAATCTCATGCACTTTGACTCAGTAATTGAAATTCTTGAAGTCTATCTTGGGGAAATAAATGAAGGAAAAGTTATGTCCATGAAACTGTGACTTGTGATGTCATCTGTTTTAGTGAAATTGGAAGCAACCTAAATGGTAAACAACAGGGGCGTGATTAGGTAAATTATGGTTCATCCACTTGGCAGAGTACTGCACAGTCATTAAAAATGAGACTTATAAAGAGTGTTCCAAAACCAGGAAAAGGTCTGTGGCTTGGCCTGAAGAGAAGCACGAAAATGAAGTTGGTAATAACGCATAAATACAATTGTGTTTTGTGAAAGGCACCTACATAGGGAGCCCCGGGAGGCTTAGTCGGTTAAACATCTGCCTTCAGCTCAGTTCGTGATGCCAGGGATCGAGCCCCATGTCGGGCTCCCTGCTCAGCGGAAAGTCTCCTTCTCCCTCTGCTCCTCCCCACTACTCATGCTCTCTCTCATTCTCTTGCTCATGTGTGCGCGCTCTCTCTCAAATAAATAAATGAAATCTAAAAAACAAAAAAGGTACCTACATGGAAATAGAGTGGAATAATGTTATTTGTGTCGGGAAAAAAGTCATCTGTAACCCTTTGCACAACCAGATTTTAAGCAGATGCTGCTTATGAACAAAGAAGAGCCTGGAATATGGGGCCCAGAGTAAGTTCAAAGTTTATGCAGAGAGTCAGCAATCAAGACCCTGTCTGGAAAGGAGGAAGGAGACCTATGAGAACATGTCCAAACATGACCCAGCGTGTGACTAACATAACGGTTTCCTGGACTGAGGGCAGGTGAAGCATGGATAGGGTGAACGTGGCCAGGGAAGACATCTGTGAAGTCTGGTCTCACATGTCGACTGGGGAGGCCATGGAAATACGAGAGCCGTCCACCCATCCTGGTTCTTTTGGACTGTTCCAGCATATTAATAACATCCCTTGTCATCATCAAGAGTCCTGATTTGGCTAATGTGTCACATGATCAACCTAGGTGTTGAAAAGGAAGGAGAAGTCCATTCTAGGTTGATGATAATTGCTCAGCTAGTCCCCTTGAGCCCTGAAGAGTGAGGGAATTAAGATTCCCTGAGGCCTAGGTAGGCCCAGCCTGATAGACATCATGGGATGGGGACAGAAGAGGCACAGGAGCTTCTTTAGGCAGCATCTCACCTCGTCGAAGGCAGTCTCAGCCCAGAGATGTTCCTGACAATGGAGGAGCCAGATGGATGTAGCTCATTTTGTACATGAACAAACAGATAAATGCCTTAGGAATTGCCTCAGTGAGGAGGTATCTAGACCTTGGGTCCTGCTGTTTGGTGGAGGGATACAAGTGGTGAGTGTGGGGACAAGCTCTTTATCTTTTCTTGGGCTTCAGCAAGAAGTTACGGTTTAGCACCTGGATACTTTTAACTCTTCAGGTTAAGACATAAGGAAAATGAAAAGCGTGGTCTCCCTTAAGAGAGAGAGACCTGGCTGTCTGTGCTTGACAGGAACCTTCAGAGGTCTGCCGAGAGAGGACGCCTGAGCAAGCAGGTGCTCATCTCAAAGCCCAGCTACTAGAAGGCTATCAGACCTTCTCGTGGTGGAGAAAGTACGGTACCACTATGAAGGCTTAAATGGAAACCAGTACAAACAGGATAGTTCTGGTCTTTACCATGCCATTGCGTTTTACCTATGTCCTAGGGACCAGGCGCCATCAATAGAGAAGTTCTGCTTTTCTGCCCAGAAACCAAGAGGGACAAGGCCATGAGACAAATGGAACCCAGCCCGGACTGAGAGGCATGAGGCAGAGTTGATGGCGAGCATTCTTCAGCGTCATGTCCCGCATCTCCCTGCATCAGACTTGGGGCTCAAGGAAGTCCCAGGATCTGCTTTCTCCAAGAAAAGTATCATCTTGGGTAATGCTAATACCCCAAACCAAGAGCCAAAACTGATTCTCTGCATTAAGCATTTCGTTAAATGTTATAAAACTGTTAGGAATGCAGCTTAGTAATCAGAAGTACATTGTTAATTTAATAGCTGTATTTGGTACAGATAAGCACATGGGGAGCTCTGCTTTGGGCCTAACCAGCCATATCTAGCTGGTTGGCTGCTGTGCCTACTGGATAGAAGCTTACCTAAATTGCTCAGAAGAAAATGTTGCCACAACTAGAATGGCCATTTGCAGTGATGGCAGACAGCTACTTCTCATCAGAGTCCTGTTCCAATCTTGTTCCTGTGGGGGAGACAACGTTTAATACCCAGTAGATGCTGGGGCATTAGTAGATGGCCCAGTAGATGCAGTGTTCCCCTCTACACTGATCCTGGAAACAAAGTGGTGCTTTTGTGTTGGCTGAGTGTCCTACACAGGGTGGAGAATTGTTGGGTTTGGGAGTCAAAACCATCGAGGGGGGGCGCCTGGGTGGCTCAGTGGGTTAAAGCCTCTGCCTTCAGCTCAGGTCATGGTCCCAGGGTCCTGGGATCGAGCCTCGCATCGGGCTCTCTGCTGGGCAGGGAGCCTGCTTCCTCCTCTCTCTCTCTGCCTGCCTCTCTGCCTACTTGTGATCTCTATCTGTCAAATAAATAAAATCTTTATTAAAAAAAAAAAAACCATCGAGGGTTTTAGGGCCCAGTGCTCCACTAGCTGTTTTGTTTCCAACCCCCTGTTCCTGGCCCCTGTGGTTCTATCGTTTTTTGCTAATCTGGCCTTTCCAAGAGGACCCCGAGGTCCTGGTCCTTGAGCTCTGTGCTCCCGCATCTAATCCTTGGTGGTGGCCCACTGATCTTCCTGTTGCTTGCATTTCCTCCTCAGACAGCTGATGGGGCCTCCTGTGGGGAAGGGCTTTACCCCCTGCATGTGAGTGTCCCTATTTCTGAGACGGGGTTGGGAGGGGCAGATGCTCTCTCCTCCCTGCAGATAGCCTGTTGAATTGACACCTCTGAGCAGAGATTCCTCTCTCCAGAAGGGCAGTCACAGCTGGTTGTGCTCCCACTGACGGACTGTCAGTCCAAACCTGAGACTGAGGTTCAGAGAGGCCCAGGCTCAGCCAACACCAGCTCCAGACCCACAGGATGCCCTGTTCACCTGCAGTGCTGACTGCAGACTGAGCCCTTCATCCAGAGAGTGGCCGCTTCAGTGGGGAAGGAGAGGCAGGGCAGGGGTGGGGAGGGCACTCAGGGGTGAGGGAGGGAGATCATGGGTGCAAATGGAGGCCACTAGCAGAGTGAGGGCAGAAGGAAGGGTGTCTCCTCACTCTTCCTGCAGCATTTCTGTCATCATATGGGGAGGACATAATGTCTAGGACGCTCTGTTTAACCTCTCACTCTATTTATGCCCATAGTGGTCATCATAAAAACACATAGTGGTGGGTATGGACAGACTGCATTTTGGTCCTGTGCCGGGGTTCTTCTCTGCTGGGAGCACAAACTTGATGAACTTGGCTTGATTGACCCAGATGATCAGCATGTGGCCCCGATAATGTCAAGGTTCTAAGGAGTCAAGAGGGCATTGCATCGCATCCACGTGCCCTCGTCCAGCTGTGGAATAGACTTTGCAGGCAAACAGCTGGGGCCTGAGAAGTTGGGATCTAGAAGAAGATTCTTACAGATGTGAACCACAGGAATGAATGAACTTCTGGAATTTCCTTACTTAGGGGGTGTGCGTGCTTGTGGCTGTGGCTTTTGGCTACTGGGTATACGTTCTGCTGCCTTGTGTACAAGACTTACCTAATGACTAGCAGACTAGCTAATTGCTTCAAAACCCGAAGTGACTGGTGATTGTCACACAAGTCCCCTCCACACGTGCATCCAGGTCCCTGAGAAGAGAGGTTAAGGGTAGCTGGGCTGAGCTGCTGTCTGTAGACCAAAGTCGGGGAGGGCCCCACAGGTGTGTGGGCTCACAGAGGCAGATGGGATGTGCACATCAGATTAGAAATTATGGACATCTGGGGGCACCTGGGTGGCTCAGTGGGTTAAAGTCTCTTCCTTCAGCTCAGGTCATGATCCCAGGGTCCTGGGATCGAGCCCCACATCGGGCTCTCTGCTCAGCAGGGAGCCTGCTTCCTCCTCTCTCTCTCTGCCTGCCTCTCTGCCTACTTGTGATCTCTGTCTGTCAAATAAATAAAATAAAATCTTAAAAAAAAAAGAAAAGAAATTATGGACATCTGTATAGACAGATAACATACAGCCAGGAGGGATGCTAGAGGTCTTTAACCCCTGAGAGGTTAGGCCACTTTCCCAGGGGCCACTGCTAGCAGATCCTGTCCCTGAAATCTGGTGGCTCTAGTCTGAAGCCAGCCCTTCTCTCGGGGCCTTGGTTTTCTTATCTATAGACTGCAAAAGTCAGCAGTGGCAGAGCCAGGACAAGACACCAGGACCTTGGACTCCAACCTCCTCCCAGATCCTCCCTGTGGCATCTCTAACAGCCTGACACTGTTACCAAGGGTCTGAACCTTGGAGCCGGAGACCTGGGTTTAAAGCCAGCTGATAAGAAGTAGCTGTTATTGTTAATTCTGTGACCTTGAACATATTGCTCAACTTCTGAGTCTTCTTTTCAAAATGAAAAGAATGCCTATCTTTAGAGTTGCCTTGGAAATGGAAGTAGGTAAACCCCTCACTACAGTAGCTGGCCCCTGGCAAGCATTCAATGGATTAGTTATTTCTATTTGGAACAATAGGTATTGTACATCACAGTCATCTCAAGTGTCTGGACCTGAGGCTCTGTTTCTGTGAAACAGGAGGGTCAGTTTGGACCCATGCTTCTCCCACTTTGCCCTCTGCAAGGGAAGTGGAGAAAGAACATGTGCTCAGGGATAGGGGCTTGGGGGCGTAGCCTGAAACAGCTTGTGGAAAGCATCACATTTCTTTGAAGTCCCACATTTATTTGTAAGTCTACTTATAGTTGTCCTTTTATACCATAATGTGAATACATTGGGTTTTATTTTTAAGATTTTATTTATTTGACAGAGAGAGACACAGGGGGAGAAGGAACACAAGCAGGGGGAGTGGGAGAGGGAGAAGCAGGCCTGCAGCCGAGCAGGACCCTGGGATTATGACCTAAGCCAGAGGCAGAAGCCTAATGACTGAGCCCTATTTATTTATTTATTTATTTATTTGAGAGAGGGTGGGCACATGTCATGTAAGCAAGACCATGACAGCAGGGAGAGAGGGAGGGAGAGAATCCCAAGCAAACTCCCCACTGAATAAGGAGCCCCGAATGTGGGGCTCGATCCCACGATGCTGAGATCATGACCTGAGCCAAAACCAAGAGTCGGACAATTCACTAACTGAGCTACCCAAGTGCTCCAGAATGCATTGGTTTTAATATAAACCCCCTCCCCCAAAATCTTTGAGTATAGTTGATGTTCTGGGATAAGATGGTCTCAAGTGTCCCCAAAGGGTACACAGAGGCGCCCCTGTGGGGTTGGAGGTGGGATTGCATCATCATTTCTAAGATCCCTCCCAGCTCTGCCTAGGGTAAGTGGTACCCAAGAACCATGAAGGACCCTCGGAGGGCAGGCTCCCCTGGGCCCCTGCCCCTAGTCGGAAGGGAGTGTGTTAGGTAGAGGTGGAAGCAGCAGAAGGGAGGGAGAAGATGTAGCCCCTGCAAATGAGGACAAACAAGGCTGGAAGAGCAGGGCTGTGTCTGAGCCTGACTTTTGGCCTGTGGGCTGACAGACCTGGCTGGTTTGGGTTGGCAGCCCTCCATCACCCCAGGTAAGTTCCAGGAAACACTAAGCCATTGTTTCTCCTCTGCACCTGGAAGCTGTGCTGGGGATGGGCCCTCCTATCACAGGAGGGCGGGTGAGGGCAAGGGGTGAGCTGCATGTGGAGACACAGGGCTTGTCACACTGCCAAGGCATCCTCCTAGCAGTTCTGAGGCAGCACCCAAGGCCAAGGTCTGGGATTGAGCCCAGCCAGTGGGAAGAGAGAGGTGGAGATCCTGGAAAAGAGCAGCACGCTTTGGGGGAGAACCCAGATTTCTGGCCTGTGAATGGGAAGAGACAGCATCTGTGTGTGTGGAAGGGGCAGTGGGGGTGGGGAGAGGCAGATCTTCAGTTGCTAGTCCAGGCCCAGCACAGATTTGCTAGAGATTAGCCAGTATGCCTGGACTCTCTCTCTCAGGCATGAGGGATTGAAATGAAGTCACCCATTTGTTTAAGACAAATATAAAGGGCTTTCCCTGGCCCAGGGATTGACTACATTAGTCAAATTTGTACCCATCAGATAGCATTCTGATAAATCTCAGAGAACATCACCAAAGTTGTTACACTGGCAATTTCCTGTTGGGCATGGTATTCATTATGATAATAAGATTTAACCTATCTTGATGAATTTCTCCCGAGCACGTTCCCACATAGAGCTAGGATTTGGAGTTAAGAAGGATTGGATTCTACTTCTGCTTTATTAGCTATTTGACCTCAGACATGTCACTTGGTCTTAGTCCCAGCAATAGATGGGGTTAGAACATATCTCAGCGTGTGGCGAAGTGGAGGTGGGTCGGGATTAGAAAAGCATTTTGTAAGTCGTCAGTAGCTTAATGTTAATTCTCAACAAAAACCCTTTTGGCAGCATCATCGAGGAGCATTGCTATCCTCTACACACCCCCACAACCGAGTCTCCATCAGTTTAAAGTCTGTAACTCTCTAAACTTCTCTTAACTCAAACCATCCTTTGTAACTCAAAAACTTTTTCAGATGAATTTTGTTGCTTTCAGGCATGCATGATCATCTCCCTACTTCTTGTGCATCTGTTTACTGTGGGGTTCACCTGCCCCGAAGGCCCTGGGTTGGGCCACGCAAACTTCAGAGATCCCCGCACCCATCTGTGCGGATACCTCTGTGGGTTCCCTCTGGGCCCCAGTTTCTTCATCTGTAAAATAAGAGGAAAGGGGGTTGGACTAGATGATTTAAGTCCCCTTCCAGCCCTCATGTTCTGTGATCCAGAATTTGGGAGGGTGAGAGCAATGCAGTTGTCTACAAGTAACTAAAACACACAACTCAACACTCGGAAACGTCAATTAGTAATCCGCTGTTTGCAGCAGGGCAGTACTTATAGCAATATCTAACTGAATTAGAACATCTAAGTGAGATGTGATACCTCTTATTCTTCATAATAATTGACTACTTTATCAATTGATAAAGAATGGTCAACTATTTGATAATCATAACTGAGGGAGGGATTATGTGCCCTGCATTGTTAGAAGTTTCTTTGAATGTTACAGTTACCATGTATTGGGTATTCCAAGTATTTACTCTGTGTTAGATACTTGAAGTGGCTTCTAATTCCCACAGAGCTCCACAAAGCAGATTTACAGACAGGGAAATTGAGGTTTAGGGAGCTTAAGTAAATCACCCAAGGTCATTCAGCTGCTAAGTACCAGAGGCAGGTTCAAGTGCAGCCATCTTGGTCTGACTACAGAGCCTGTGATGTGCCCCCTCGCCATTGTGTCCATTGGCTGGCTGTCACCCCCTAGCTTGCTCTTAAATTGCCAATTTGTTGTTACTCTCATCCTGGGACTGGTGATTACCCTAGCTGTATTTTTGATACAGTTCTGGGCCTAACCCCAGAGGAGGAATTGGTCCTTTCTCTCTAGCCGCCGAGGCCAGCCTGAAATCTGCATGGGGAAAACCCAGCTGGCTTTAGCACCCTCCCGCCTCCGGCGTGTTGGAGACACCCAGCCTTGGCTCCCTCCTCGTTCTGCCTCTCTCGCACCTGCCCTCTTGTCTCGGTGCTAGTCAAGGGTGGAAGGAACCCTAGAAATCCATAACAGTTTGCCAGGCCTTTGGCTTCAGCCAGAGGAGACAGATTGTGTTGGTGGGAGTAATTAGAAACCAGCTGCAAACTTGGTTTTCACATTGGGGCCCATGGGAGCTGACACAGCAGGTTGGCCCATGCCTCATTTTCCTGTGCTGTGTCAAAAGGGAGAGGATTTGCAAGAGGAGCATCCCCAGGCCTCTCAGTCAGGGAAGCCTGAGCCAAGCACTCACATGCCAGAGGCAGATTGGCGACGGCCTTGCCTCGAGCCCCAGGAGGTTCTGCAGGGGCTGTGGACAGCTCGAGGCAGGAGAGAGTCTTCAGACTCTGCCTTGACTCTGCCTTGGTTCTCGTCAGCGCTCCTCATCACCACAGCCCCTCCTGTCGGCGGGCCTTCCTGCTGCTCCGCTCCTTGGAAGACACTGTTCCAGCCCAGTGCCTGAGGCTCGCGCGTGGAAAGGCAGAACTCCCACAAAAGGGTCCTCCTCATTCTGTCTCCTCACATCAGTCTCTCCTCCACTCAGCCTGAAGTTGGTCCAACCACAGAGCTATTTTCCATGGGGAATGGGCCAGGGAATGCTGGCATCTCCCGGTGTGCAGAGTGCAGTGGCCACGTTCAGCAGCCAGGCCTGGGCGAGCTCTGTTCATCCTTTATGTGCATCCGTGTTCTTAGAACCCAAGTCCTTAGGCCTGTCCCTTCAGCTCATTGCCACACTCCAGTTCCCTGCAGAAAGCAGAGCAGGTAGCATGTACTTTAGGCAGACTCAGAAAGAAGGGATGGGACATGCCCGTCTGGGGCTAGAGAAGCTGTTCAGAGCCCCCTCTGGGGCTGGGAGTGGTCAGCAGTGTCATGAGGCTCACTGCCTTCCTGGGCCTTCTTTTCCAGAGCTTTCCTAGGCTTCTCTGAAGAGCAGAAGAGGAGGGGCAGGCAGACTCATGGCACAGAATGGTGACCTTTCCTTTACTCCTTGTCCCTCTCCTTTCTAGAGCTTTCCTCTTCCCGATGTCATGAAGTTACTAAATGTTGGCTGGACTGAGGTGGGGGGCGGGGGGAAAATAAAGTAGTAGAAAGAAAAGGAATATGTTCCATTTACTTTATGAATGATACTCCCCCACACTCTGCCCATTAATTTTGCTGTTAATATTTGCCCTTCATTCAGTGAGCTAAGTCACCTTAAGTACACCAGGAATACTGCTGACGCCTAGTGCATGCTCACTAAATAGTAGCTATTATTGGTTCCCACTTTCCCCCCCCTTTTTCCCCTGGGGTTTCTTCTCAGTGTTTTCAGCCCCAGTTTCTCTCTGGATGGACTTCATGGAATCAGAGGCTCAGCTTGGGAGCCAGCCAGAGTCCGCAAAGCTGGAATGATCACTTAGTGCCCATGCTTAGCATTGGCTCCGTCTCTGTCCTCATGGCAGGTACTGGCATCTTGCAGGTGTGCCTTGGCGACAGGTGTGCCTGTCTGATTCGGCCGCTCAGCCTATGAAGCCCTGCGTGGTGGGCTGGGAACAGAAGTTTCTTTCCTCCTCCCCTGGTGTCCTGCATCGTGTTCATGCTCTGGGCTTGGATCCCTCTGCTGAACCTTTCCCACCTGCCCAGGTGTCCTATGGAGGCTAGAGACACAGGTGTCCCCAGGCAGGAAGTGTCCAGAGTGACCCATCAGGCCACACAGAAAGAGGACCGTAGGGAGAGAAGGGCAGCGACTTTCTTAAGATAGCATGGCTGGCCAGGACACAGCCGCAGTGAGTACCAGAGTTGCTGACTGTCTCTCTGATGCCATGTTACCCTCCGGTGACCCCCACTGGAGCCAAGGCTGCCTCTATCCTCTGAGCTTCTGAGAGAGATCTTAACACAACAGTGATGTTAACCACAGCAGCTGCTGCAGATTGAGCACTTACTCTTGGTAGAGAATGGGCTGGGCTGGCTTTCATACACATTGCTGACCCTCGTGGCAGCCTCGTCATAGGTAGTGGGTATTAGCAGGAGCCCCATTTTACACATATGTAAACTAAGACTTTCAGAGGCTTTTACTTGGCTTAGGCCACACAGTTTAGTAGGAGAGAATGCAACATCTGACTGTTGAGTGCTCTGTTCCTCTCCGTGAGGCATCCTGGGGATGGGAACCCTGAACATGGTTTCTGCTCCCCGAGGCGATTTTCAGAGCCCCCACAGACTGAGGGTGATGGGGGCCACCCCTACAGGAGTATCCCAGTGACCATGTGTGGGGTTTAAAAAAACTCAGCTCAGTTGGTGTAACTTAACAGAATGGAGAGAGGAGCCATGGTGTTTGAGAAGGGGATGGTTGGGTTAACACACTGGGGACCCCAGATTTACTTCTGTAGCAAAAATTCCTGGTAACAAAATGAATGAACATTAGGATTATTGCTAATTGTGATGGAAATGTGCTTTTTGCTAATTTAGTCATAATCAGGGTTTCTGGTTCTGGCTTTGATTTTTTTTTTTTTTTTTGCATGTGACTTTTATTGCAAAAAGCTTCTCTCAGCCTGTACTCATTAAATCCCAAATTAAGCAAGAATCCCAACAGGAAAAGAGCAGCTCCAGGAGGCCAGACCTCTCTCATTCACACTGTGTGTGCGGTTGGGTGTGTTGATTTGATTTGATCTGTGTGTGTGTGTGTGTGCGCGTATATGTCAGTGTCCTCCTTTAAGAAAATTTAAAAATAACTTCCTGCCAAAGCTGTGGGCACTTGGAGCAGGGTTGCTGAGCCGGCATCCTCCTCCTGCCCGTGGTCTGCTATTCTGCTGATGTGGCTGGGCTGACGTGGGCAGCTCATCTGCCTGCAGAAAACCCAGCCCCTCCTTTAATGTGCTTTTCTAGAGGAAAGGCCCAGGAAGTCCAGGGGACAGCCACCTGCCTTGGAGCTCAGGGCAGAACTCAGCTGGGGGGGACAGAGGGGGCTGTCTTTGAGTGCTTTCACTTGGGAAGCCAGGGACCTGGATTCGAGTCACCTGGAAATGCCAGCAGGAAACTCAGTCCATCCAGGGCACCAAGACTGAAACATCATCGCACTCATTTCATACACTGGAAGACTGAGAAGCAGCATAGAAAGGATGCGTGAATCACATGCCTCGTTTATTTTTACTTTTATTTTTATTTATTTTAAGGTGACATTTTATTCTTTTTTTTTTTAAGATTTTATTTATTATTTGTGAGAGAGAGACACAGCGAGAGAGGGAACACAAGCAGGGGGAGTGGGAGAGGGAGAAGCAGACTTCCCGCTGAGCAGGGAGCCTGATGTGGGGCTCAATCCCAGGACCCTGGGATCATGACCTGAGCCAAAGGCAGACGCTTAATGACTGAGCCATCCAGGTGCCCCAATTTTTTTTTTTTTTTTAAACATGCCTGGTTTAAAGCCAGACTGGCACCCGTGTGTCTGGAGCCAAATTCCTATAGGCTGCAGAGGGATGGATTTTTTTTTTATTGGCGGGACCTGGTCACCTGCTTCTTGCCTTACCTCCTCTCTCTAATGTTCTCAGGATTCCCGATACATTAAAGTTAAGTGGTGTCCTCATTCGGAAGAGGTTTTTTTTTTCAATCCCCAACTTTCTATTCATTCACCTATCCCCACAAGTATTTGTTGAGAACTTATCATGTGTTCATTAGTATTGTAGGCACTGGGGATACAGCGGTTAGTGAAACACGCGGGAGTTTGTGTTCCAGTGGGGGAGACGGATGTTCATCATAGAACCACACAACTGTGAGCTATGGGACAAAGAGGCCATAGGCGATTTGGTGTGTGCTGCTAACATGGGACTAGCCTAATCTCTGTGGGACCAGAGGTCTGTGTGCCGCGTTTCCAGTCAGCCATTTTGGACTTAGATAGTTGTGTTGTTTTGTTTTGTTTTAGATTTATTTATTTATTTGAGAGAGAGGGGGTGGGGAGGAAGGGACAGAGGGAGAGGGTCTCAAGCTGGCTCAGAGCGGAGCGCAGAGCCTGACTTAGGGCTCCATCTCACAACCCTGAGATCCTGACCTGAGCTGGAACCAAGAGCCCAATGCTCAACTGACTGAGCCACCTAGGCACCCCTGTTTTTCCTCCCAAGCCTAAGTATTCAATTTAAAAATTGTTCTTTTAAGTTTCCTCTCAAGCTCTGGTCCATTTTGCTGATCTTTCAGGGCTGTATTTAACATGCTCGCTGTGTTTAGCATGTTAGCTGTTCCTACTTGCTTGATGTAATCCGCAGGTTTGATAGACATGCCTCCCATGTTTTCGACCACATGGTTGTCCTTAGTTCTATCCAATTCAGAATGACTCTCCAGTCCTGTTCCACCACCAGAGACCTCCATCCAAGAAGACTTAGGTCTGAATTTAACTCCATTCCTCCGTGGTGAACGGAGTTGTTTTTTAGATTTATTTCTTCCTTTCTTAGCCATAGGATTTTCAAGTATCTACCATGTCTTCCAGAGGTCTGGGTTTATATTCTGTCTTGGCCAAGGACTTAATTGACTTAAAGTCGTTCTCTTCATCAGTATCTGTTTCAGCTTCGTATCTCTCAGGTACATGTTTGTTCAGCCATTCTCTTTGGGTGAAAAGGTAGAACCAAATTAGATACCGATTCACCCTCCTTCTCACCCATTCCTCAAAGCCACACTCCACTACTCTTATAAAACCACTTTTCGCTTTCAGTTGTGAATTGTTAAGAGGACGGACATGAGAGCAGATGGTGAGGGGATGAGAGGGGATGGGTTAAAGCAACAGTTCTCAAAGTGTGTCCCCAGGGGATCCTTGGGGTCCCTGAGACTCTCAAGAGCCCAGAGGTCCAGATCATCTTTGTAATAAGATGGCATTCGCCTTTTTCAATCTCTTTCTCTCTCCAGTGGAGTTTCCCAGCAGCTGCAAATGCAGTGATACCACAATAGACTGAATGTGGAAGCAGATATGAAAATCTAGCTGTCTTCTATTAGCCAGACATTAAAGAAATTTACAAAAGTGTACAATTCTTACTAAACTTTCTTTTTTGTTTTGGAAAATACATTTTTTCTTTTAAAATTGTTATTTATGTTAACATACAGTGGCTTATTATTGATGTTTTTGAATGAATTATTAGGTTTAATTTTGAATATAGTAAATATTGTTAGCAATAGCTCATAAACAAAAACTCTTTGATATCCTCACTAATTTAGAGGAGCAGAAAGGGGTTCTGCGACCAAAAATTTGAGAACTCCTAAGCTAGAGAGTAAAGGGTTCCCCAGGTCTTAGAAGAATGAATACCAGTTTCTCAAGGATCAGACAGGGCCCAATGGAAAAGCTTAAAGCCAAGTCCTTCCTGATTTAGACATGTACAGTTTGTCCCATGGTGTGAGTTGCCACAGCAAGAGAGATCCCTTTGGAACTACAGAAATCCTTTTCTCCCCTGGAGGAGGACTGGGCTGGGCATCACCATGCTACCGTATTTTAGAGATATGCACCAAGGACCCTTCCTGAAGCTCCCCAGGGGTCACAAGGAGCCCTGCTGGGTCCTGTGTGCGGCATGAATGCCTGGAGCCTGGTTCAAATCCCAGCCCAGATTCTTTAAGACAATTGCAGCACGGGAGTTCCCCATCCGTCTGTTCTCTGGGCTTCCCTCCCACTGCAGGGATCATAAGCTGGGTTTCTTTAGCTGAAGGAGGAAAGGGCTAGGTCTCAGGAGGCACATATCCCATGATCCCTGTGTGGTAATCCCATGCCAGATGTGCCAAGGGGTGAATGACGTTCCAGGCCAGATGTGGAGCTGGGGATGTGCGCAGCCCCTCCAGGGGTTCAGCTCTCTGCTTGACAGCATCCTCCCTTTGTCTGCACTGAGATTGGCCTCGGCAGTCCCAAACAGGGGAAAACCTGTGAGCTTCCACTCCTGGTCTCTGCGGGACTCCATGGAGAGCCTCTACAGCTGGCAGCCAGGGGTTTCAAAGGTCACCCCAGCTGGGCGGATTAGAACAACAGAGCTCCCTGACAGAGTGAAATTGGCTGCCCTGCAGAAGGCAAGTTGCAACATCTGCGAGCAGAGTCAGGCAGACGCCCCTGAAGTTTGCAGTCTAGCCCTAGGCTCCACCGCGTCCCTGGCTTTCCACGGTCTTCCTCCTCTGATGGACGGACGTTGGACAGGATTCTCTGCAGTCCAGTGGTAAAGCGTGGCTGCCCGTGTGTTCCGACTCATGGGAGAGCTGCCCGGGGAAGAGGCCACGGTAAGGCACATCGGTTCTCGGGCATATGGCTCTGCCCCACGGCTGGCCCCTGTGGGTCATAGCAAGGCCACCTGGCACAGCCCGTAGCCAAGGAGCTGCTCACTCAGGCAGTAGGTGCTATCAGGGAATGGGTCAGGATCTGAGTGCAGCACAGAGAAATGAAGGTGGGGAGAGCAGAGCTGTCATTGCCTGGGGTTCTTGCACCTGGGTAGTTTGCTGCATCCGCTGCCTGTGGGGAGGTGGGAGGTGGGTTCATGGCTGGCTGCCAGTGCAGAGCCTGCTGGGAGCCCAGCCCTAGAGGGAAGGTGTGAGATTTCCAGGATGCCTTGCTTGCAGGGTCAGGTGCTTAAAGACCACGATCATTTTAAATGTGTGCACTTTGGGTAGGGAAGAGGACAGCTGGTTTCTCTAAACTTGTTCTGCCATATAACTTCATCCATAATTTTTAACATTTCTTTTGAGTCTTTTTGCCTCAGAGTTCACCGTCTTTTGGCCACAGTTGAAAATGTTCTTTTCTGGGTTCAAGAAACAATTTAAAATGCTTTTGATCAAACTAAGGGCAAGTTAACTTAGAGCTGCTTTGGATGATTAACAAATTATGGTATTTGTGAAAACCTTATTTGGAGGTGAGCTTTGGCCGGAGCATTGTGTGTAGGGGGCTGCCTCCAGCTCTCTTGGACCTTCGTCTTCCATTTTTTTCTCCACTTAATTCTCCATCCTTTGATCTGCATTTAACTGGTATTGACTGAATGAACCACGAAGCTGGGTGTATTTCTAGTCACTGAGCCCAGCTCTGCCAGTAGAGAAATTACGGCGAAAGATACCCAGCCTATCTGGTGTTCTTATTTATTTATTTATTTATTTATTTGACGGACAGAGATCACAAATAGGCAGAGAGGCAGGCAGAGAGAGAGGAGGAAGCAAGCTCCTTGGGGAGCAGAGAACCTGATGCGGGGCTCGCAGGGTCATGACCTGAGCCGAAAGCAGAGGCCTAACCCACTGAGCCACCCAGGCGCACCCCCTCTGTTGTTCTTGACTGGAATATGGTCATCAGGCTGGACAAGAGATTAGAAGGGAATAAGGATAGTTTGGTTTGATTTATTGTTACTATTAATGTTTTACAGATTTTATTTTTAAGTAATCTCTACACCCAATATGGGGGTTTGAACTCGTAACCCCAAGATCAAGATCGCACGCTCCACTTACTGAGCCAGTCAGGCACCCCTAATTTATTATTATTTTTTGACAAACATCCCAATTGTGTCAGTAACCATTACTTGCCAGTGTGGATGGATTCTGTTTATGCTGCTGATGGCAGTGGGCGGGGCGATGGGCTGAGCGAAGCTGTTTGGTGTCTCTGGCCAGCCTGGGCCTGGGCTCTGGTCCTGCTCATCTGATGTTAACTAACTACCCCCTGCAACCACCTTGTGGGGGACTGGATATCTCCTGGCTGGATTGACTTGCCAGTTCCTTTTCTACCCGTGAGGCCAGACCTCCCCTGAGGGTAGATTCCTTCTGTCTTTTGAGTTCTTGAAGCCAAGTACTTTCCCTTGATGCTAGCATCCAGGACCTTCCGGAGATTTAGACAGACCTCAGATGACCTTGGATCAGGGTGGTGTGCAGAGAGGGTCCTGAGGCTGATGTCACTACTTCTAGTTTTCCACTCCCCAGAAAGCAGAGGGGGAAGAGTCTTGTGTCTTTCAAACCCAAGTCTAAGAGCAGAAGTGGAGGCCCATTGCCTGTCCCCCATCCTCTGTGGAAACTCCCAAGCCTCCTATTGTTTTATCTCCCTTGACTGGGGATAGTAGGAAATGCCTAGGGTGCTCTAGGAGGCCTACAGGGTAGGACAGAGGTCAGACTTGGTTTTGGTTTCTACCTCTTAGCTCTGTGACCTTGGACAAGGGTTATCTCTGAGCTTCGGTGTTGTCAGTTATGAGAGGAGCAAAGTCAGAAATGCCTTGCGGGACTGTGGGGACTGCCCCCAGTCAGTTGTGCTGCTGGAACAGACACGACAGTGCTGTGGGAGGCTGCCGTGGGCCTAAGGCCTGCCTTTCCTGCCTCCTCACGGAGTTCAGCCATCTGCTTCCCACTGCTGGTCGCAGTAATCCCGCTCAGATCCCCTTGCCCTGAAGGTGATGGGGGCTGAACTGGGCTCCTTGCTGTCCTTGGTGGAGAGGGCCTGTGTCTTGCAGGGTGGGGAGACCAGCTTCTCTTTGGGAACGGAATGATGACAATGTTGATTGGCTACTACTGATTGAACCCCTTTCACACTGTGCTGTGTGTTTCGCATGGTCTCTCACTCAGATCCTCCCTGCAGCCTTCTGAGGCTGAGGTTATCACACCCGTTTTACAGAAAAAGAAACTGAGGCCAAGAGACTGGAAGTACCTTGCAGCTCACGGCTGGATCTGTGGCAGGGTTTGAGCCTCATGTTTCCTGCCCTCACTCTGAGCCTACCCCGTACTGAGTGTTTCTGTGGCACTGGAGGAGGCCAAAGGGAGCAGAGTTCCCTCGAGGGTATGGTCCTGGGGGTTTGAGAACCCCATTCCTTCCCTACTACCAGGCTACCACGCTTGCCACACACACGTGATTATTCGCTACTATATCTCAGACACCTAGCTTGGCATATGATCAGTGTTCAAGAAATCTGTTTTAATTGAGTGAATGAGTATATCCTGATTTTTTCCATTAAAATATCACGATGACTTTAAAATGATTGTGCAAACATACACAAACACAGTGATCTAAATATGTTAAGATAGTAATTGTTGGAGTTGGGCAATGGGTACCTAAGGTGCTCGTTTTATCATTCTTTCTGTTTTTATGTATGTTTGAAATTTTCCATAATAAAATTTATTTTGAATTTATGATTTCTATATCAATTCCTATCATTATTCTCCTTGTAAACATACACTTGGATAGCTCCACTGTGTTCCACCAGTTCTCACTGTTAGACACTCGGCTGGGCCTTTCTTTCTGTTTCTACTTCCCAGGATTATTTTTCTATTTCTTCTGCTAGAAATAATGTGATTAGCCTCCTTAGATATAAATAAATTTTGTGCTGCATCTCTGATTTCTTCCCTAATAATACATTGCTAGAGGTGCCTGGGTGGCTCAGTCAGTTGAGTGTCTGCTTTTGGCTTAGGTCATGATCCCAGAGTCCTGGGATCGAGTCCCACATCAGGCTCCTTGCTGAGCAGGGAGCCTGCTTCTCCCTCTCCGTCCGCTGCTCCCCTGCTCATTCTCTTTCTCTTCCTCAAATTTAAAAAAAAAAAGAAAAAAAAATTGCTAAATGTAGGATTTCTGGGAGGAGAGATGGATATTTTTCCCAGAATCTCTTTGCTAAATTGCTTTCCAGAGGGATCACACCAATTGATATGCACCCCTGTCCCCAGGTGAGCGTGCCACCTTACCACAGTCTTACTGACATTTTATGTTATCTTTTTAAATGTCGGTGTGGTCAGTTTTTTAGAAAAGTTAACTTTAGAAAAGTTCATTAAAAAGTTAATGGCCCTTTGTTTAGAGGCCATTCGTAGGTCTTCAGTGAACTGCTCTAGTGATAGCCTTGTGCATCTATCTGCGGGGCTGTTTCCTTCTTAGTTGTGAATTATTCCCGTCCTTTGTTTTTGCTGCAAACATTTTATCCCATCCATCTTTCAGTGCTGTTGATGGTATGTTTTGACCTGCAGAAAACCTCAGTTTTACATGTAAATGTGCAGGCTCCCTCGATGGCTCCTCTGTCCTCAGAGCCCCTTGCCACCAGCCAGCTCTGACTGTTTACAGGGGGCAGGAGGGCCCCCGGTTAGGAATAGGAGCTCTGGCGCCAGACGCCTGGGTTCAAGTGCCAGTTCTGGCCCCTACTAAATGCCGTGACCGTGACCTTGAGCAAATTTCTTAATCTTGCTGTGCCTCCGTTTCTGATCCATAAAATGGGGATGATGAGATTAACTGTCTCCTAGTGCTTAAAGGAGGAGCAAATGAGCTGTTGTTTACAAGCGCTTAGAATAGTTCCTGGGGAGTAGGAAATGCTACAGAGGTTTTGCTTATATTGTTATCTACTGCTGTGAACCTGTGAGTCTTATCATTTGGAAAATATTTTGCTTGCATGGCTAATACCTTACCAGCCAAAGAGAAATCTGGGTTTGTTGGACAGGAGCGTGCCCCGTTACAAAACAAACTAATTGCATGCCCCTGACACCACTGTTCCACCGGGAGTAAGACGAGTAAGACGAGTAAGACGTGGTCCCCAGTCTTGAGCTGGTCTGGCCTGGTGAGGCTCTCTCCTAGACCTGCAACTTGGGGCAGGGGGACTTAGGATGCACTCCAGGTGGTGGCTGTGGGTGTCCACTGACTGCCTGAGGTCTGACCACCCTGCTTCTCTCATCTCTGCCTCTGTTCCCAGCCTTGACCTCCTTATGAGACTCTGGCTCTCATTAGCAGAGAAGGGATTTGTTGGAAATATGGGGAAGGAGGAGCTTCCCAAATGCACTGGGAATGCTGGCCATGCACAGGGATGAGGGCGGCACTTTGTCTCATCTGACCTGGTCTTCCTTCCTGTTCGCAGACCATGGGGGATGTGAAGCTGGCTGCCTCAACACAGGTTTCTAAAACCTCCATCAGTGTGGATCACTCGAGAGCCGGTTCTGTGCCCTTGACTGAGGCCCCTGCTTTCATTGTGCCCCCTCGGAACCTCTGCATCAGAGAAGGAGCCACCGCCAAGTTCGAAGGGAGGGTAAGAAGCATGGCTGGAGGGGAGGCTGGAGAGGAGATGGGGGAGGGTCATCCCTACTTCGGCACCCCTTTCCCTGGCAGGCAGGATCTTACGGAAGCCTGGTTTTCTTCGGACCTACATATAAAGGAACTATCTATCAGTTTTCCTGACTTGTTTGGTTTATGGTGACTTTGGTCGGTGTTGGAGAACTTGGGGGTGGAACTGGGCTGTTAACATAGGTCATGTTCTGGGTAAGTGCTGTCTAATTGTAGAAGATGACATGGTCTGGTGGCAGCTTGGGTTGACATATGTGCCCTCCAATCTGGACAGCTGAGAACACACTGTCATTTTTCTTTCACTTCCTCCCTCCAAGGAGCCTTTCATTAAGGCTCGTGTATCCCCCTTGGCGTATCCAGAGCAGTGAAGTGGGAGGTGGGACCCCTTGTCCATTCTGTCATTTTCACTAATGAATACTGGTCTCTTGCTCTTACTGGGCCTCCATTTCTTCTTCTGCAAATTGGGCCTGGTAATCCCTTGTCTACCTTGTGCTAGAAAGGAGGAGAGGAAGACGGGGACATGGAGGAACAGCTGTAAGAATACTGAGGTTAGACTCACATGGAGAGGTTTGTCACAAGCTGCTGGTTCAGGCCACCAGGAGGGCACATTGTCAGCTTGATGTGGAGAGGCACTTGGACATCAAGGACATTTGCGAGTATTATTTGTACTGGGGGTAAACATGGGGGACCTACCCCAGGAAACACTGTGGAGGCTAGGAGGTGTTATGAATCTACAGTTGAAGAGCAGGCCCCTGCACGTGTACAGAAGCAAGGGCTCAAGCACATCCCTCATCCAAGATGGCGCTGGGCCTTGCCTTTGTTGAAGCACCCAGTTGGGCCTTGGTGTGGGATGGCCATCAGGAGAGTGCAGGGCTGCACTGTGGTGCCTGTTCCACACGGTACTATAGCGAGTACCGTTCTTGGTCAGCGGGGCTGACATAACAGTCCTTGTCATACCTTCCCCCGGAAGAAGATGGTGGGGAATGTTGGTGACGCTGCTGAGGGGTCTCTGTCCTCTTTCCGGGCCCTGCCAGAATGAGAGCTCCTTTCTGTTGCCCTGACTATGGTCCCACATCCCCGCAGCTGGCAGGAAAGGAGCAGCAGAAGAATCTCTGGGGATTTAGAAATGGCTTATGCCATGGGAAGGAGGGGCCTAGTGATACAGGCTGTGGTTTGGATGCACACCGAGAAGACTGCTGAGGGAGAGAAGCCAGCCCATAAGGTCATGCACTGAATGCCTCCGTGGGTATGAGATGTCCGGAGCAGGGAAAGCTATCATAGATTTGTGGTTGTGGGGCCAGGGAGGAAGCATGGGGCCTGACCGCTAATGGCTGGAGGGTTCCCCCTGGGGATGATGGAGATGTTCTGGAATGAGATGGTGAAGGTGGCTGGACCACTCTGTGAAGGTGTTATACAACACTGACTTTATACTTTATATTTTATCTTTTAAAATATAAAAAATGAACTTGAAAAAATTGGCTTAGCAAAACTGATCTCATCGCCAGTACCTTCCCTCCTGCCCTACTCTCTTGTGGAGATGAACTCCATCTCAAATTCTGGCAGACACGGGGAGGAAGAGAGGACTTAGCTTCCTCTGTAGCATGGTGCTGCTTCTGCTTTCTTTGCTGCCTTTGGAGGTCATGAAGGGACAGTGCCCTCAAGTTGTTTGCTCTGGAATCTTGTAGAATGAGCGTTGGCTCAGGCATCAGCACACTGAGTTCTCTGTAGCTCGGCCACCCTCCCAGTGGCTTCACATCTTCCATGGACCTGGGTTTCCTTCTCTGAGAAGACACAACTCGTGGTTTCTGTATTTCTGTCCTCTGGGAATGTGAAAAGAAAGTGAGGTGAGGAAGAAAATGGTAAAACCACTTCCCAAAGTTCCCAGAGTAACATTGTAGTTTTTGAATGACGTAAAATTCACATAACATAAATTGAACCATCATAACTCAGTGGACTGGATACATTCACAATATTGACTGCAGTGTTCTGAAAGTATGGCATTCTCTGGGAATTTTATTTTGCTTATATTGATGAAAGTTGACTTTCTGTGTTGCGTGTGGATTATATGTCAAAATGAATGCCTTCCTTGAAAGTCAGCCTGCAGAGCTCCCTTACCCTTTCCAGCCTGCCCAAATTCATGCAGAACACCTGGGCAGCATGCTGGCGGAAAACAGTTCCAGAGAGATCTTAGATATTGTGTCTGGCTCCATCCAAGAGCTTGCAAATGGAAACACAGAGGGAGAGGCTGTCCTCCAAAGTGCTCTTAAATGAGTATGCTGCAAGTATGTGTGATCACCATAACAAAGGGCACAGAGGGATGTTTTGCATTAGGGAAGAGCCATCTCAGAAGATTCCAGAATGAGAACACTGGTTGTTTCGCTACCAGAGATGCGGTCAAACAGGGAGTGTTCCTGACCTGATGCCCTCAGAGGAGAGAGAAGTAAGGTGGTGTTCACCTGGAGGGCTTTAAGCGGGAGTTGCTGTTGTAAAAGCCTGAGCTCCAAACTGGGTTACCACTGACTGTAGCCAGCGGTTCTCTGCCTCTGGTGCCTGGTACCCTTCACTGCTGCAGCACTTGACCCTGCCTGCAGCAGATCCGTCCCTCCAGGTGCTGGGGTCCATCCTGTTCAGATGCTCGTTCTGCACAAACCAGCCCTGGTTTTCCATCACAGGCACCTCAGGCTCTCAGCTCTTCATTAACTGGGCTCATGTAGAATCTATCTTGAATGAGTGGCTGCTTAGGCCCAGGCTGGTGGCCACTGCAGCAGGCATAGCCCTCTCTTCTTTGTGGCAGCCACAGGGGCTCCATCTACTCCCCTCTGTAAAGTTGCCACCACCAGCCCAAGTGCTAACACCTGGTGTGGTGGGTCCTGGGGGTCCCAGCTTCTTCTGAACAGGGTACAAGGACCCTCCCATCACTGCAGAGAAATGCAGTGGCCACCAGGATATGAGAAAGTTAGAAATGTTTGCTCCCTGCTGCCTTCTGAAGCCAGTAATCAGAAGTTGGTTCAAATTTATGCTTTTTGTTTTTATTCCTAAAAGAGATAAAAGGGTGGCTCCCCTGCCCTCATTTCCTTATTTTACCTATATTTATAGACTAAGGACTTAATGAACCTTTTCCTTCAATAAATCCCCTCTTTCTATCAGGAAGACTTGGGAGACATTAAGATGGGAAAACAGGTCACCCTTGTGGCTCATGTCTTGTTCTGAGAAGCTCCAAACTGAGATGTTCAGTCTCAGTACCTCACATCCAACAGGGCTTTTCCACTTTATGGCCAACCTTTTGGACAGCCAACACATAACCCGTTACCAATTCCCTTTGCCCTTGATCTTTTCTTCTCTAGAAGTCATTGTAGAGGCTTCCCTTCCAGCTAGAGGTGGCTCAGTGACACATTCTGGCTGATTTCCAGGAAAGCTCTTGCTTTTTTGATTTAAAAATGCAAAAATCACTGGTGCTCTCATGTTCCACCCCTCCTCTGCTTCTTGCCTCAAATGCAGGTATGATGTCTGGTGCTCAGCTGCCATATTAAAACCGTGAGGCAACAAACCAGAACATTGAGGATTGGCTGGGGTGGGCATGGGTTGTGGGTACAGCAGTGGAGGGAACATAATCACCAGCAACTAAGACAAAAAATCTTAGGGCTTTAATACTTTTTTAGGTGGGATCTTTGGTTGTGGTTATTCACACAGGAAATTTTACAAAAACATATTCCTAACTGATAAACTCCCAATGAGATGCCTATGGAGTTATTGTCTCTTTAATTGATGGGAATAAATAGGGAAGAAGACATAGCACAAAAAATAATGAAAAAACTTTCAGATCAGACAGAGAAAGATAAATACTGTATGACCTCTCTTATATGTGGAATCTAAAAGAAAGAAAAAGAAACAGCCAAACTCATAGATGCAGAGAGTCAGATTGGTTGTTGCCAGAGGTAGGGGTGGGGTGTGGGCAAAATGGAGAAAGACAGAAATGTACAAACTTCCAGTTATAAAATAAATGAGTCATGGAGATGTCATGTACAACATGGGGACTGTAGTTAACAATACACTGTTGTATATTTAAAAGTTGCTAAGAGATTAGTTCTTAAAAGTTCTTATCACAAGAAAAAAATTTATCACTGTGTTTTGATGGGTGTTAGATTCAATGTGGTGATTATCTCACAATATATACATATATAGGGGCACCTGGGTGGCTTAGTGGGTTAAAGCCTCTGCCTTCGGCTCAGGTCATGATCCCAGGATCCTGGGATCGAGCCCCACATCGGGCTCTCTGCTCGGCGGGAGCTTGCTTCCTCCTCTCTCTCTGCCTACCTCTCTGCCTACTTGTGATTTCTGTCTGTCAAATAAACAAATAAAATCTTTAAAAAATATATACATATATAGAATCATTTTGTTATATACCCAAACCTAACATAATGTCATAGGTCAGTTATATTGCAATAAAAAAAGAAAAAGAAAAAAAAAAACTTCTTTCAGATCCTTACCAAATCGACCAATAGTGATGACAGTACCTTACTTTGAGTTGAAGGTGGCCCAGCCCTTAAAGCATTCTAGAAGAATTCATTCCTCCCTGGCTCTGGCCATCTGGCCTGAACTGACAGAGTCTAGGATCTATGAGAGGAAGTCAACCATATGGGGTTAGGAGGTAAGTTAATATTATGTAACTGTTAATGACATTTTCTATAATGTCATTGTAGAAAACCACTATTCAATCAGGGTCTATTGATGTAGCCAAAGCTGCCTACCTTTTAAAATTTTTTCTTGGGTCTATCAACTGGAGATTATATTTTTAAGAACTCATAAAACTTTGGATCTGTATCTCATCAGTACCACCTCTAGACCCAGGCAACCTGAACCCACATTCTAGAAACCCCTGTTCCTTCACCTGGCTGTATCTTCACCTCACAGCAGGGAATCTATCTGCCTAAAGGTTGTGCCCGCTGGAGCCACACTATCCCCCAGGTTCTGAGCACCTGGGATCCCAGAATTGTCTACCAAATGGCCCTGAACCCACTCCAACGCCTGTGTGGGCCTCTTTGCATGAGAAGGCCTGCTAGGCCTGAGCAGGGTGGTCTGGGGGCAGCTGTTTTCTTGGGGGAGCAAGATAGTAGATGTAACTCAGATGTGGGGATCTGTTGTCTGCCCACATGCATAAGGGAACCCCCACAGTGCAGGACCCTATGAGGGTAAGAAGAGTAGTACGCCGGACTGTGCCACCACAGGTCAGCATTGCTGGGCCTCGGTTCTGGGGCCTCCTTGCATGATAGCTGGGGCCACACCAATGCCGGGGCGGGGGGGGGACGAAAACTGTTCCACCTTCTGTTGCCCGTAGGGGTGGCTAAAGCTTCCCCCAACACCGAGTCAAATAGGAAAGCAACAAGATGGTGGAGAAATATATTGACAGGACTGGAGATTTCTTCCCCTCTGCCCTGGAATTCATTCTTATCAGAAAAAGCAAACATAGTGATAGGCCCTGGCTGTGCTATAAGTCAAATGAGCTGATACTTCAGTGTCTCTTGAGAACTCCAGCCCAAATGGGGCTTCCCTCCAGACTGAGGGGCTCGGTGCTTACTGAAGTGGGCTTCATGACGAAGGGCCAGCCCCACATCCTCAGGGGGTCCCTGTTGAAGCCATGGGGGGTGGAGGAAGGGACCGGAGAAGACCTGACCCATGAGAGCATGAGCACTTCCTCAGTTTCCACTAGCCAACAGTAGTATCCCTCCCACACTGACTTCTTCCCAGTTCTCTTCTTTTTTTTTTTCAATTATTATTTTTTTTTATTTAAGCTTTTTTATTTAAACATATAATGTAACCCCACCACCCTCTCCCAACCCCTCTCCCCCACCACCCCCCTCAGTTTGTTTTATGACATTAAGAGTCTCTTTTGGTTTGTCTCCCTCCCGATCCCATCTTGTTTCATTTTTTCTTTTCCTACCACCTTAACCCCCACCCCCATTGCATCTCCACTTCCTCATATCAGGGAGATCATGTGATAGTTGTCTTTCTCCAGTTGACTTATTTCGCTAAGCATAATACGCTCTCGTTCCATCCATGTCGTCACAAATGGTAAGATTTCATTTCTTTTGATGGCTGCATAGTATTCCATTGTATATATATACCACATCTTCTTTATCCATTCATCTGTTAATGGACATCTAGGTTCTTTCCATAACTTGGCTATTGTGGACATTGCTGTTATAAACATTCGGGTACACGTGCCCCTTTGGATCACTACGTTTGTATCTCTAGGGTAAATACCCAGTAGTGCAATTGCTGGGTCATAAGGTAGCTCTATTTTCAATTTTTTGAGGAACCTCCATGCTGTTTTCCAGAGTGGTTGCACCAGCTTGCATTCCCACCAACAGTGTAGGAGGGCTCCCCTTTCTCAGCATCCTCGCCAGCATCTGTCATTTCCTGACTTGTTCATTTTAGCCATTCTGACTGGTGTGAGGTGGTATCTCATTGTGGTTTTGATTTGTATTTCCCTGATGCCCAGTGATGTGGAGCACTTTTTCATGTGTCTGTTGGCCATCCGGATGTCGTCTTTGCAGAAATGTCTGTTCATGTCCTCTGCCCATTTCTTGATTGGATTATTAGTTCTTTGGGTGTTGAGTTTGCTAAGCTCTTTATAGATTTTGGATACTAGCCCTTTATCTGATATGTCGTTTGCAAATATCTTCTCCCATTCTGTCAGTTGTCTTTTGGTTTTGTTGACTGTGTCCTTTGCTGTCCAAAAGCTTTTGATCTTGATGAAGTCCCAATAGTTCATTTTTGCCCTTGCTTCCCTTGCCTTTGGCGTTGTTCCTAGTAAGAAGTTGCTGTGGCTGAGGTCGAAGAGGTTGCTGCCTGTGTTCTCCTCAAGGATTTTGATGGATTCCTTTCTCACATTGAGGTCCTTCATCCATTTTGAGTCTATTTTCGTGTGTGATGTAAGGAAATGGTCCAATGTCATTTTTCTGCATATGGCTGTCCAATTTTCCCAACACCATTTGTTGAAAAGGCTGTCTTTTTTCCACTGGATATTCTTTCCCGCTTTGTCAAAGATTAGTTGACCATAGAGTTGAGGGTCTATTTCTGGGCTCTCTATTCTGTTCCATTGATCTATGTGTCTGTTTTTGTGCCAGTACCATATTGTCTTGGTGATGACAGCTTTGTAATAGAGCTTGAAGTCTGGAATTGTGATGCCACCAACTTTGGCTTTCTTTTTCAATATTCGCTTGGCTATTCGAGGTCTTTTCTGGTTCCATATAAATTTTAGGATTATTTGTTCCATTTCTTTGAAAAAATTGGATGGGATTTTGATAGGCATTGCATTAAATATGTATAGCTTTAGGTAGCATAGACATTTTCACAATATTTATTCTTCCAATCCATGAGTATGGAACATTTTTCCATTTCTTTGTGTCTTCCTCAATTTCTTTCATGAGTACTTTATAGTTCTCTGAGTAAAGATTCTTTGCCTCTTTGGTTAGGTTTATTCCTAGGTATCTTATGGTTTTGGGTGTAATTGTAAATGGGATTGACTCCTTAATTTCTCTTTCTTCTGTCCTGTTGTTGGTGTAAAGAAATGCAACCGATTTCTGTGCATTGATTTTATATCCTGACACTTTACTGAATTCCTATATAAGCTCTAGCAGTTTTGGAGTGGAGCCTTTTGGGTTTTCCACATATAGTATCATATCATCTGCAAAGAGTGATAGTTTGACTTCTTCTTTGCCGATTTGGATGCCTTTGATTTCTTTTTGTTGTCTGATTGCTGAGGCTAGGACTTCTAGTACTATGTTGAATAGCAGTGGTGATAACGGACATCCCTGCCGTGTTCCTGACCTTAACGGAAAAGCTCTCAGTTTTTTTCCATTGAGAATGATATTTGCAGTGGGTTTTTCATAGATGGCTTTGATAATATTGAGGTATGTGCCTTCTATCCCTACACTTTGAAGAGTTTTTATTAGGAAGGGATGTTGTACTTTGTCAAATGCTTTTTCAGCATCTATTGAGAGTATCATATGGTTCTTGTTCTTTCTTTTGTTAATGTATTGTATCACATTGATTAATTTGCGGATGTTGAACCAACCCTGCTGCCCTGGAATAAATCCCACTTGGTCGTGGTGAATAATCCCAGTTCTCTTCTAACTCAGAAGTGCTCAGCCACCGTGAGAAATTTGAGGGCAGTTAACTGCTAACTTCGGTGCTTTCTGTCCTCAGGAGTCTTGGTGTAGTTCTGGAGGAAAATGCGTGTATGTAAAACAGTAGGATATGACAGTGTATAATTAGGAGCTTGAAATAGTTGAACAAATTGCTTGTACTATAGGAATTTAGAGGAGATTAAGACAGGATTTGCAGTGGCTTGGAAACATATTTCCTGCTTCCTGACTTCTGTCCTTGCAGTTTGTCCTTCCCATAGCACAGGCCTGACTGGGCCACCCCCTGCTTCATGTCCCTGAGCCTTGCATGGGAGTTCTTCAGCGCTGCCTATGAGGCCTTTGCAATCAGCTCCTAGCCGTCCAGCCCTATTCTGCTCTCCTGCCTTCCTCCCCCTAACATAGCCAGCCCTAGCCCCGCTCACCCAGCCCAAAGTCCACAAAACGGGGACTTTGTTCTGCTTTCACTTTTGAGGAGAAAGGGAAATAAGAAAAGTATTTTATCTTTCCTCTCCAGCTGGGGTTAGGAATGGGGACAGAGTGTGATAGGAAGTAGCATTTATTGGTGTCCTGTGGGGTCAGACATGTAATTGTAGTCATTTCATCCTCATGATAAGGTGGCCTTCTCTCCATTTTTTTTTATAGAGGAAGAACTGGGGGGCTCAGAATGATTACAGAATATGTTAATGTTATGTCAGTAAGTGATAAAGGCAATACTTTGGAGTCCAAATCTTGTATTTCTCACACTATATGATGCCATCCCTGTCTCATGTCTCATCTAGTTTCTGGAACTCTGTTTCTTACTCATCATCATGCCCTGGAAGTAGCCTGATGCCGGCCGCCTGATGGGTACTCAGTGCATGTTGGGTGCCCCCCAAGAACCAGATTGGTAGAGTCGAAAGCTCCAGACCTCTTGCCAGTCAAGTTCATAGGGACTTGGTCTTATGCTTCTTATAGGGTCTTAGCTCCTCTTATTCCATCCAGTCTCTGTCTGGCCCCTCCAGAGCCCTCACTGGTTACCCACACACCTGCATCCCTGCCCCCTTCCCTTCCTCAGGCTGTACCTTTATCAAGAATGCCCTTTCTCCTCCTCTCTACCTCATCCAGCGTAGGGGTCCAAATTCAATTCTGCCTCTTTCAGGCTACTCATCCTTAAGGATGCTTTCTTTTTAAAGCATCTTATTAGAGTACGGAAGAGCCATGGTCATAGGATGTGGAGTATTCCCAATAATCACATAAGATCACTTGTGAGTAATAACCACAGGAAAGAGTTGTCTACTTTGGCCTTTTAAAAATATATTATTTGTTAATTATCTAAAATGATTTTGTTATAGAGAAAAAATGATTTAAATGTTAAACTATTTGTAAAACAAAAATTCAAACAATGTAAAGAAGTTCCTAGCCTTGACCCATACTTCGTTCTCCAGAGGTAACCATTACTTACACTTGGGGTATCCTTCCAGAAATGTTCAATGAATGTAGAAGCATGTATCTGCATTTGCTTATATATATACACACACACAAATGGGCCCATGTATGTATACTGGTCTGCAACTTGGCCTTTTTGCTTCACATCTTTCGGCATTTATTTTTCAAATTGGCACATACATCTACCTCGTAGATCTAAACATGAACTTTGTAACCCTCCATGCTTCCCTTCTCTGAATTCCTTTAATACTTACATGTATGACTCATTTTTACTTTGATCAGATTACAGTTTTATCGGTTGTTGTTGATTGTCTTTTGCTTCTCCGTGAGCATGAGTTGCCCAAGGTCTAGAGCTGTATTCTCTAGTAGGAAGGCTGGTAGCCATCCGTGGCTATTTCAATTTAGGTTAAGATTAATTACAATTAAATAAAATTTAAGATTCAGTTCTTCAGCCATGCCAGTCCCATTTTAAGTGCTCCTTATCCACGTGGAGCTGATAACTACCCTGTTGGGCCACACAGATTATTGAACATTTCTGTCATCGCAGAAATTGCTGTTGGACAAGGATGATCAGGACTACTCTTCCATTTAACTCAGTTCCCATAAATCAGAGACCCACGGCCAGAAGATATATTGAAAGTAGCATTCTATTTACAGTAGAAATAAGACATTAAATTCTTTTTTTAATATAAAAAATGATTTTAATTAAAATGAAGTTTTACAAATTTATTTAATCCATCTTATAAATAAACACTTATAACACTTATAAATAAACATGTAATCTTTCAGAGATATATATTTTTTTAATATTTTATTTATTTATTTGACAGACAGAGATCACAAGTAGGCAGAGAGGCAGGCAGAGAGAGAGGGGGGAAGCAGGCTCCCCGCTGAGCAGAGAGCCTGATGTGGGGCTCGATCCCAGGACCCTGGGATCACGATCCGAGCCAAAGGCAGAGGCTTTAACCCACTGAGCCACCCAGGCGCCCCTCAGAGATATTTTTGTTGCATTAGTTACAAAGACATATATTCAATGTCCCTTTTTCTTTTTTTACAGCTGACTGATTTTTCTTTTGCTTTTTTTTAATTGAAATCCAATTAATTAACATAAAGTGTATTATTAGTTTCAGAGATAGAGGTCATGATTCATCAGTCTTATATAATACCCAGTGCTCATCATATCAAGTGCCCTCCTTAATGCCCATAACCCAGTTACCCCATCCCCCTACCCCCCTCCCCTCCAGCAACCCTCAGTTTGTTTCCTATGATTAAGAGTGTCTTATGGTTTGTCTCCCTCTCTGATTTCATCTTGTTTTATTTTTCCCTCCCTTCCCCTATGGTCCTCTGTTATGTTTCTTAAATTCTACATATGAGTGAAATCATCCGGTATTTGTGTTTTCCTGACTGACTTATTTTGCTTAGTATAATACACTCTATTGTAATGACACATCCAGGTCATTGCAAATGGCAAGATTTCATTTTTTTAAAAGATTTTATTTATTTATTTGACAGAGATCACAAGTAGACAGAGAGACAGGTAGAGAGAGAGAGAGGAGGAAGCAGGCTCTCTGCTCAGCAGAGATGCGGGGCTTGATCCCAGGACCCTGGGATCTTGACCTGAGCTGAAGGCAAAAGCTTTAACCCCCTGAGCTACCCAGGTGCCCCAAGATTTCATTTTTTGATGGCTGAGTAGTATTCCGTTTTGTGTGTGTCTGTGTGTCTGTGTGTGTGTGTCCCCATATACCACATCTTCTTTATCTATTCATCAAAACATTAAATTCTTGAGCATTTACTTAGGGCATAAGATTCAATTCAAAGAAAAATGTAATCTCTTGATCAAAGTATCTTTGTCTTCCATTTTTGTTGAAGAATGGTGATCTTGGTATGTGGGCCAAATTGAAGGGCTCCCAAAGTTTCCCTAGCTGTCCATTCCAGGTAGCTCAGAAATTTGCATGGCAAGGAGTCCAATGGTGGGCTGCAGGGTGTTACAGAGTTCTGTAGTACTCACTAGGAAAGCGGCAGAATGGAGAATGACAGGACAAGCATTGCGGAAGCTACTACAATTGTTAACAGGTGGCCACTTCTGGCTCAGGACATCAGAGTCAACAGACTTGCTGACTTCTCCTCCCTCCAAGTATGCCACTGATATGCACATATAAGATTACAAAGAGAATTAATTTAGAGCTGTACAGGGGAGAACAGGGGAGGGGATGCGAATGGGTGAGTGGTTTTCTCCTGGCCCTGCCTGCCATTGCATCTGAGGGGTGAAGCTTCGGCAGAAGTGAGAGTCTTATTTGTGAGGTGAAAGCTTGTGGAGACAAGGAGTGGCTTGTAGGACAGAGGTCAGGGTGGTTAAATGATGTTTACTTACTATCCATATGGAGAAAACTAAAGTTCATGGTATGGATATTGGTATTTCAGAAGAACATCTTTTTACTTGGCCATCAGGTAAAATGGTTGGCTGTGCTGTCTGCCCAGACATTCTGAGTGAAGCCTGCCAGTAGGTGTGTCCCACTCAGGTGCCCCGAGCTTGCATTCGGGTCCCTCATTTGGGGAGACAGGACTTTGCCACGGAATGGCAAACTCACCCCAGCTTCCAACATTTGGAAATGAGTTCTTCAGTTACAGATTGTGAACAGTTCACTCCTGGCCACCAGAAGTTTGAAGAAAATATTTATACAATATAATACAGCTATCCAGAAAATTGTCCTGTTTTTAAAATCATAGACAAAGCTCAGAAATGTTAGTCATGGTCACAGAACAGGAAGCAAACTCTATAAGCTCTGGAAAACCCAAAGCAAAAGAATGGTAACTGGTAAGGTAGAAGTGGGAAGAGAGAGGAAGAGAAAACTCTAAGGACGCTAATGTCCTCATCTTACAGAGTGTGAGGTGAGGTGATACCATCTAAAAGAGATGGATCCATTAATAAATCTGAGTCCATGACTTCAAACCATAATGACAGAGGTCAAAAATGGTCAGCCAGATGGCCATATTCGGCACAGAGATCTTTTGTGTTTGGCCAGCAGTGTTTTCCAAAAATTTGAGCAAAGATGTACAAATGAAAAGCCTACACACACACACTTCATTTCTGAATGGCTTTGCTCACAAAGTAAGACTTGGTGGTGCTTCCACATTGGAGACCACTGGCTGCATCTAAGGGTGTCCTGCCTGCTTGCTATGGTCCTCCCCATTCCTAGTCCTCTCCCAACACACTGCCAAGACTCTGTTGCCAGTTATGACTTTGCCTTTTTCCTAGCTATGTTCTTGTTAATAGTGGGAGAGCGAAAGGTGGGCAGAGAGGACCTCGTGACACTTCTTGTCCCCACCCATTTCCTGTACTTGTGTGTCCTGCCCAGATACCATAGGCATTTGAATTTGTGATCTGGCCATCAATGTCCAATGGAAGATTTAACAATCAACATAGGACTGGCGAGGGGGAGGCAGTGTAAGCGAAATTCCTCCTCCTTCATAGTGGGAATCTGCTAAATGCTATCTCAAATCAAGAAATAGACACAGTGTTCTATCTAGAATTACAGATAAGAATGATAAGAATAGAAAGATGACTTCAGCAGTTCTATCTGGAGAGTGATACTGTTCTGGAGAGTGATACTGTTGCAGGGAGGGGAAAGAAACTTTTTGCCCTCAACTTTCACCTTCTACTTTAGACACATTTTTTTGCTTGAATTTTTAAACAATAGATGGAAATTACTTCTGCGGTTTGTAAAAAGCACAATAAAATTGGCTGGTTATATCTTTTTTTTTTTAAAGATTTTATTTATTTGTCAGAGAGGGAGAGAGAGAGAGAGCATGAGCAGGGGAGGGCAGAGGGAGTGGGAGAGGGAGAAGCAGCCTCCCCACCAAAGAGGGAGCCCAACTCAAGAATTGATCCCAGGATCCTAGAATTGTGACCTGAGCTGAAAGCAGACACTTAACCGACTGAACCACCCAGGTGTCCCTGGCTTGGTGTATCTATCTGAGCTCGTGTCCAGATTCCATCTGATAAGTGGTCAAAGGTGAATACACAGTTTACATGAAAAGAAACATAGGCAAAGTCTGGGTGTTGAAAAGCATATAGCTCTGCATCAAAATACATTGCAGTTAAACGAATAGAAGTTAAAGTATGTGTGTACCTGAAAACCAGCAATGTAAACGACGCTGAGAGCTCACTGTTGGCCTATGAGGAAACAAATGAAGGTTTCCTTTGCTGGGAGCACCATTTGGCTTAGCCTTTCTGGGGCTCAGATTGGCAGAATGTTACAGGGACAACCGAACCATCGATGTTTTGCCAAGAATTCTGCTTTTGATACCATATTCTACTCGTAATGGAGAAGGAAAATTAATTGGTGCAAAGATGTTCAAAGCGCTATTTAAACAAAAAAAGAACGGGTTTTTGCTCAAAAGGAGATGATTAAATAAACATGTCAATATGGCAGATATTGCATAATCATATACTTGTCGTTTGGGGGAGCGATATCCATCGGTGGGAATGTGTATGAATGATGCAAAGTGGAAAGAGAAGTGGAGCAAAGACACCGTGTGCAGTCTGATCCTACCACATACAAGCATCTACATGATCACTGCCTAAAACTGGGAGAGTATCTGGAGCCATATAAATAGACATCTTTTTGTTGTAAGTTCTTTCAGTGTCTATAGTTTTTATTTTAAAAATTTATTTATTTACTTATTTTTGAAGATTTATTTATTTGAGGGAGAGAGAGCATGCGTGTGAGAGCAAGCATGAGCAGGAGAAGCAGAGGGAGAAGGAGAGAGAATCTCAAGTCAATTATGCATGGAACATGGAGCCCCATGGGGGACTTGATCTCATGTCCAATCTGAGCTGAAACCAACAGTTGGACACTCGCTGGACAGTGCCACCTAGGCGCCCCTTAGTGTCTATATTTTTTAAAATTTTACAGTGATAGTTTACCTGTCAGGGAGCAAAAGAAAAGGCTGGTGCTAACGGATGCATCTGTATCCTTCCTAAGAGGCTTTTAGGCACCTATTATTTTAGCATGTTTCCAATTATCTCAACTGTCTGCTTGAAATGGAAACAAAGTTCTGTGGCAAAATGAACAATGAGAGATGGAGGGACCAGATCAGGCTCTTCTTACTCTGTGTGCCCATGGTGGCCCAATGGAGGAGATGTGAGGTGCCAGGTTTGGCATTCATCAGGCCCGAGTCATGGGAGACATCAGTATGGCCCGGCAGAGACACAGTTTCTGCAGGGCCTGAGATGTTCACATTCCTTATAATTCGCAACCTCCTTCTAACTTTAATAATGAAGATGCTGCTTTCTTAAAAATTGGCTCACATGAGTCGAGTTTTCTCCGTGTAGCCCAGACACTGGGACTACACAGAAGAATGAAATGGGATCCCCACCAGCAGCAATCTTGCAACTAATGGATTATCAATTTTGGTTACAGAAAATTAGACTTTTTCTTTTCTCTGAAGCTTCTTCCAACTCCCTGTGTTCTTTTCCATTGCCACGCTCTAGAAGGGTTGTATTCTGCACTCTACAATTTAGAATTTAATTAGATGATTAACATAACATGTTTGGAAAGAACACTGGACTTGGGTTCTCATTTCTCTAAAGTTGCCTTAAAACTTTCAGCAAACCACTTTCAGTCTCCCCGAGTCTCAGATTCCTTTGTATCAGATCACAAGTTAGATGTCCATTAAGCCCCTTTGCAGTCTGAAATTCTATGATTCATGTGCTGTTGGGTATGTTACTTACTTCACATGTCAGTTTGTTAAAAACAACACCTAAGTCCCAGCTCCTGGTGGGTGCCTAGGAAAGAAAGATTATTCGTTCAGCTTATGAATTTTCTCAGTTTTAATCTCTTACCTCATTAATGTTCTGCTTTTATTTACAGTAGACTTCAGGTGTTTGAATTTGATCCATTTAACTCATGTTTATAGAGCACTTTACTCTGAGCCAGGCACTGTATCAGTTTAGAACAGGAAGTGTTCAAGGAGGCTGGACTCTCATTTGTGAGGTCTGTAGTATTTGCGATCTACAAATCAGGTTAGGCGTTGGGCCAAATCATCTTGACGGTTGTTCCCATCTTTTGTTTTTTTTTAAAGATTTTATTTATTTGACAGAGAGAGAGAGATCACAAGTATGCAGAGAGGCAGGCGGGGGGCGGGGGAGCAGGCTCCCTGCTGAGCAGAAAGCCCAGATGTGGGGTTTGATCCCAGGACCCTGAGACCATGACCTGAGCCGAAGGCAGAGGCTTTAACCCATTGAGCCACCCAGGCACCCCACGTTTTGTCATTTTATTCAGTTCCATCATCTTGGTGTGGAAGTTTTCTTTGTAATTTCTTCTGATCATGTCTTATTTTTTTTTAAGACTTTTTTTTTTTTGAGAGAGAGAGAGTGGGTGGGTGGGGGGCAAAAGGAGAGGGAGAGAGAGTCTTAAGTAGACTCCATGCTGAGCACAGAACCCAACCTGGAGCTCAGTGTCATGACCCTGAGATCAAGGGTCATGAGCCGAAACCAAGAGTCAGACTCTTAACCTATTGAGCCACCCAGGCACCCCATAATCATGTCTTACCTATTAAGTTGATATAGAATGACATATAATGTTATATTAATTGCAGGTACACATAATGATTCAACATTTGTACACATTGTAAAATGATCACTACAATAAGATTAGTTAACATCCATGACCATATGTAGTTACAAGATTATTTTTCTTGTGATGAGAACTTTTAAGATCTACTCTCTTAACTTTCAAATGTACAATACGGTGGTATTATTATTATCATCTTAAGTAGGCTCCATGCCCAGCATGGAGCCCAATGTGGGGCTTGAACTCATGACCCCGAGATCAAGACCTGAGCTGTGGTCAAGAGTGGGATGCTTCACCAACCGAGCCATCCAGGTGCTCTTACAATATGGTATCATTAACCGTGTTACCCTGCTGTACATTACATCCCATGACTTATTTATTTTGTAACTGGAAGTTAGCACGTTTTGAATGCCTTCACCCACTTCACCCACCTCCCACCCCCTGCCTCTGACAACCACCAGTCTGTTTTCTGTACCTATGAGCTTGTTTTTAGATTCTACATATAAATGAGATCCTATGGTATTTGTCTTTCCCTGTCTGACTTACTTCACTTAGCATAATGCCCTCACGGTCTACCTGTGTTTTCACAAATGACTGGATTTCCTTCTTTTTTATAGCTGAATAATATTTTCTGATATATTTGTACCAAATTTTCCTTATCCACTCACCCATCAGTGGAACTTCTTAGTTTTCATAATCTTATACATTTCTATAGCATGTTAGAGTACACAAAGCCCTTCTGGGTTTCTTAGAGGGTAGAAAGTGCTAGTTACTTCAGCTCTCATTTCTAAGCAGCTGGGCAAAGGTAGGCAGAATTAAATGGAATGAAATGTATGAATAGAGGACCAGTGAATCCCAGAGCAGAGTGCTCTCAGGGAGACCTACACAGAAGAATTGGCCAAGTTGCTAACCACCTCGCCTGGGTTAAATCAGACGGTGCACTAGTGGGCAGTAGAGCTGAAGAACAGCTCCTGCCCTGGGGCTAGGCCCACCTGCCAGGGCTCCCAGGCCCTCCCCACCCAGCCTCCGCCAGGCTTCATCCGCTGGGAGGTTCTTCTCTGAGCACTTCTCAGCCCAGAAGCCTCCCCTGGTTTTGAGTCTTTACTCCCTTCTTGACATTCATTGTTCTCCACAGTGCGGGGTTGGTCCAGTCCTCTTCCTGACTGCCCTAGGACCTGGGCCCCACCAACCCTGAGCAGGTCTTTCTACTGTAGTCTGGACCCCGAATCTATAAGAGCACTCTCCAGACTCTACTCCTCTTCTTTTTAAAAAAAAATTTTTTTAAAGATTTTATTTATTTATTTAAGAGAGAATGAGAGAGAGAAAGAGAACCGTGGGAGAGGGAAAGGCACACTCCCCTACTGAGCAGTCCAATGTGGGAGAGGGAAAGGCACACTCCCCTACTGAGCAGTCCAATGTGGGACTTGATCCCAGGACTCAGAGATCATGACCTGAGCTGAAGGCAGACACTTAACTGACTGAGCCACCCAGGCGCCCCGACTCTGCTTCTTCCAGGGAACCCTTCTGCTTCTCCTCGCCATTTATGGTCTTCCTTCTGAGTCACCTGAGTCTTTCTTACACTGTATATCTTTGGCTTTATGTGCTAGTTATTTCTGTGCTTGTCACTAGAACGAGAGAGCCCCTTGAGAGCGATTTCTTACTCATGTTTGCATTATTCACAGCATTTGGGATGGTACCCTGCCCATGGCAGGTTTTCAGGAATGCTTAGATAGATTGTAGCTAATAAGAGTGGATTTAAATACACCGGACCACTGCAGTCAGCCTGGTGATGCTCAGATTTCATCCTTTGTAAACGTCTTCTCTTGGCAATTTGCTGGTTGTCATAGGGAACTGGCTTCTCTTAGGACTAGTGAGACAGTAGTAGGGCTGGGCTGGCAGGCAGGTGCCTGGATCTTTGCTTTTAAATCTCTCTGGCCCTGGGCTTTCATTTTCTCATCTATGAACGAGGAGGTTAGACCAAAAGATTCTTAAGTCTCTTCCTGCTATAAAAATAAAACTTAAATGAGGTTTTAGGGTACGACTCATGGTTTCACGAGTGTGCGCCGTGCTCCGTGAAGCTGTGACACTTAGGAAGTCCCACTCCACTGGCTGATTAATTTAGTTGAGGAAACATGAGTTACAGGTAGGCTGTCTGGTACACCTGAGATGAAAATATGACAGAGAAGACCAACAGACTGCCCTTACATTCAAGGGATTCACATTCTCAAATGACCAAGGCTGCGCATGCACCCATTCAACCCCACACACCCTTGAACACTGGCGTACTGTCTGGGAAGGTAGGGAGTGAGTTCTCCTGTTGCTTGTCACACCTGAGGGCTCCTTCACACTGGATCTCTGTCTCCTGTCGCTGCTCAAGAGCACTGTGGACGGAAAAAGAAGCAGGAGCACAATGACAGGGAATGGACACCTGTGTCCCGACAGAGCTGTCTGAGTGGTGGTAAGGAGGAAACTGGCCCCTTGTGTTCTCTCATCTGCTGGTGCTGAGTCCCTGAACAGCTCCAGAGAGATGAGGGTCCATCCCTCTCAGAAGACTCCAGCAGGGTGTAGGGCAGGCCAGAGGCAGTGGGAGCAGGGCCGGGTGGGTGGGGCAGTGCAGTGAGGGGGTGACTATTGAGGGCTGGTGTTTGAGATGGCAGGCATAGGCTTGGGAGGCAGGGTTGCCTGCGAAGTGTGAAGGACTTGGCTCACCCAGCCCCAGACCCTGGCACGCCTGACAGGGGAGTAAAAACATGAGGCTGGAAGGGTTGGAGCCAGGAAGGCAAAGAAAAGCAAATCAAATCTGGATCATGATTTAAAAGGCATTAGGCTGAGAGGAGCCAAGCACCTGAACATACTTTCCATAGCCTGTCATGCGGGGCTTGCGTCATCCGTGAGCAGCAAGGGGAAGTTGAGGCCGTGGGGACTGGATCCCTGGGTTGCGGCCCCCACAGCCTGGCTACTTGGGACAGATGCTGCTGCACAGAACACCAGAGGGCGGGGTGACCTGCCAAGGTTATGTCCAGGAAGGAGAGCGGAGACATGGGTTTCTGGGAGGAGTGAGCGTAATGACCTCGTGCCGGCCAGCCCCACACACATCTGAGGAACTCTGGCACTGGACTGGTGCCTCACCTGGAGCAAAATATAATATAATATAATATAATTATATATTAAATATATAATATATATTTATATATATCACATATATGATATATATAATAGGGTATGGCTCATATGTAATATATATAATATAATATAATTATATATTAAAATATAATAATATATAATTATAATATAATATAATCATTATAATATAATATATATAATATAATAAAATCAAATGAGCCACTGCTCCACTTTGACCCCTTCAGTTTTAGCAGTCAGGGTGTGGCTGTTTCAAGTTCAGGATGAAATCCAGACACCCAGGTGCCGGGGTCATTAGTGGAGACGCTTCTTACAAGGGGTCCTTCTGAACCCACGGGGCTAAGACCAAGAAATCTGCATCTGACTACACCCACGTCCTCTACGGGTTATTCTTTAAGCCACCAAGGGAGACCACTACAAGCAAAGGTTACGGCTGCAGGCTTCGAGGCATGTTGGAGAGCACATGGGAATGGCCAGAGCCTTGGACAAGGAGGTAGAATCTTCTGGGAAGATGTACTTGATGATCTCTTCACTGATGGGCAGCTTGAGCACATGGTTGACTCATGTAGGTCAGTGGATCTCCGAGATCTACTGTGTGTTTGCTAAGGTGCCTATATATATGTTTAGTGCATAAGCAGATGCATAGTGTATAAGCATAAAAAGATTTTTGACCCACTTCCCCACCTCCCCAAGCCCACATTCACCTAGATTAAGTTTTATGATGGTTAAAATCCTCTCCTGGGACAGGGGTGAGGGATCAGAAAAGAGCAAAGGGAAAATACGGGCTAAGAATTACACACAGAAATGAGTGTCATACATTCTGTATAGTTGCTAAAGATGGGCTGTCAGTTTGACTATAACCTTCCCCAAAATCGTGATCAGGTTCAAGGACTATTATGTCCTTAAAAAGGAAACCAGTTGCTCAGGAGATGGCATGACAGGACATAAATAGTAGGAACTCTCCAGATGATGTGAACCTGTGGATATGTACACATTAATCTGTGTGTAAAAGGGGAGCGATCTAGATTTTAAAGGTGGTGAAAGATGCTGTTAGGACAGAAGAGCAGAGGGTCCTGCCTCTGTCATGTCCTCTGCCCTGTGATCCTCTCCATCCCAGAACTCAAACTGGCTTTTCCCAAACTGGCTCAGGCCTTCGCCTGTTTTTCTTCACCTCTTCTCCTTTGTGGCCCTGAGATCTCTCTGTTCTATACTCACTGATGGTCCCTGGACCTCTCAGAGCTCCCAGCCAGGTGAGAGGCATGACCTGTCTCAGGTTTTAAGGGTAGAAGCCGGATAAGTAGACAGGACTCCAGCTGTGGCCAAAGATGCATTGGTGCCTCTGGAAGGCCCAGTTCACCATGACTTCTTCTTCAGGAAATGATGGATAGCCCTGTGCTTATAAACATGATCTTGCTAGGGCTCCAACAGTCATAAGACATCAAGGCCTGTTACCAAAAACCTGTGTACAGACCTCTGCAGTGGGGGCGTGGGAGGAGTAGAAAGAACACAGACCTTGCAGCCAGGAGAGCTGGCTTTGAATTGCTTCTACTAACTTCTTGAAGCTTCATAGATGAGCTGGGAATAGTAAGTCCTAAATCACAGCATGACTGGAAGGGAGAGTCAGCACCATAGCAGAAGCATGCCAGCACATAGTAGCTGCCTAATAAAATGGTAGGAATTATGCTAGTCATATGATCAGTATCACTGGTATGCCATAACACTACTCTAAAAGTCTTGCTCAAAGAATGTTTTCAAGAAAAAGAATACAATATGCTATTTAAGAAAACTTAGAAAAACAAAAGTAGAAAAAAGATTCAGACTGCATATGGTTTTCCCTTGCTCCACAGTCACTATGGTGATTTTGTCTGATAGTTCCTGTGGTTTTTTGATAAACTGGGGATTTCTTTTGTTGTCAATGTAGGAATAACTGTAGGATTTATAGGGGCAGGGGTCATACTTGAATCCGGGCTCCTCCTGTACTAGCTGTGACCATGGGTAATTTGCCTAGTTACTTCCAAAGTCCCTGTCCTATCTATAAGATAGGGATACTACTACCCACATTGTGGCATTGTTTAAAGAAAGCATATTTGCTTCATTGTCATATAAATAAGTGCTTAATAACTTGTAGTCATAATTAAAATCATTCATACTGTTTTGTATCCTCCTTTTTCACCCAACATGTCATTTTTCACTGTTAACGTAATTTTAATGGTTAATATTCCATTACATTTGATATACTATCATATACTGAGTCATTCCAGCACTGGTGGTCATTTAGATGATTTTTAATATTTCCTTTTATAAATTAAATAAAGTTTAAATATGAAGCCTTCAGTCCCCTATTTAATATTATTTTCTTGGGTTTGCTTAGTTTACAGTAGGGGGATTACTGGAATAAATAAAGGTTTTGGGTGTTTTTAAGTTCAAGTACTTCCAAAGGCTAGTCTTTGGCTCACCCTGCCATCAATGAAGGATGAGACAGAGGCCCCCAGTTTCATGGTCCACGTGTTCCTGGGTCTGTGACACACATACCCAGTCTGTCCACACAGCGTGCCCTCCCACCAGCATCTTCCCACCCCAGCTCACAGTCTGGTTCTCTCAAGATCGGCCCAACTGCTCTCGGAGCCAGACTCCTTCTCTGGGCCCCCGTGTGCAGCGGTCCTCTGGCGTAACCTCCTGGTGCTGGCCTCCTGGTCCTGGGGTCAGACTCTGACTAGAGAGGGATGGCATAGCTGCTACAGTTTCAAGCTCAGAGATTCCTCTAGCCACCCAGGGTCAAGTCTTGAATTACAATTTGTTCTTCTTTTTCTCTTTTCTTCTTCACACATCAAATCTCAACCTACATGTGCATTACTTTTAATCTTTCCGTTTGAATCACCTCCTTACTCAGAGTATATCTGCCACTGTGTCTTCACCGGATCTCAGACAAGGAGCCCTTAGGGGTGGACACTGCCCCTCGCCCATGAAACAGAGCACTTCCTAAGGGAGGGGCTGCATCTACTGTGTGACTCTGACATCGGTGTATGGCAGGCAAGGACTAGGGCCTGTGGGGCAAGAAACACTGAAGACTGGATTCTTGGTCTTTGCTTTGAGGCAGCCAGACTGAGGCGATGCTGTGTGCGCACATGTAACTTTCATGTTTCATTTCTGTGTAAGACTTGCTATGTTGACTCCGTCTTCTCTGTTCCTCCCGTAAATGTAGGCACTCTCTGAGTGGTGACTAGTCCTTCGTTGTCTCTCTGTCTCCTGCAAGTGTCTGGCACAGCACCTAGGAAGGCTGCTCCATAAGCCTTTGTCAAGTGAGTGAATGAGCAAACATCAGTTAGTGAGCAAAATCCTAAGCTCTCTGGTCAGAGTATAAAATCCTGTAAAATACGTGACAAACGCTAGAGGCAAGAAGCATTCCCCAGACCTCACAGAGAAGGTGGGCTCCATCTTGGGCTGTTCTGGAGGTCGCTAATGTATTCAATCACGAAATAAGATGTGGTGCTTAATTATGCTCTCAAGAGTATTCTCTGGGGGTGAGGGGGCAAAGGTGAAAAATCTTGTCAAAAGACTAGGTGGTATAGCTTTTTGATATCTGGAACTTTCTTGCCTGTGATCCTATTACTCCCTGAAATGCTACAGTGGGAAAAGGCATGGGTTTGGAGGACCCTGCACTAATGAATTGTTAACCGGCTTTGACTTTGATTTTTTTTTACTTGTAAACTTAGCATAGTGAAGCTTACTTACCAGGGCTACTGGGGAAATCGAACATAGTGATGTGCACAAATGAGGCTGAGTGTCCATCTCCTTTGTCCTGTGTAGCAAGAACAGGAGTGGTTCACTGCCTTTGAAGGCCCCTTCTGTGGTCTCCAGTGACCCCACAGAAGTATTGTAACCCCAGGCTGACGTGTTCATAGGTTGCTTAGGAGAGGAGCTGAGAAGTGACAGGAAAAAGGTTTTGTGTACAGTTCATGAGTTAAGAGAATATCACTTCATTGTGGGCTTGATGGAAAACATTATGTGAGGTTGGTTCAGATCTTTCCAGAGGTCTGCCAGCAACCTCAGAAGTGGAGCCTTATTGAAAACAGCTGGGAGGAGGCTGGCGCCCAGCTTCCCATTGCTTTTCCATGCCCCCGAGCTGTCTCGCTCTGTGGAAGGAGCTCAGCCCCAGGACTCTGCCAAGGGCCCTGGCAGCCTCAGCAGGGGACGGGCGGTGGCTCTGCCCAGCTGCAGACTTCAGCTCCAAAGTTGAAACCAGTTAAACTAGGGAGGTTTGGTCAGGACTGCCCGTCAGTATTTCTTCCAGGGCTTGGAGGTAACTGCTGACTCGAGTTCTTGAAGGATGAGTTAACTGTTAAGAGGTTCTCTGGGCAGAGGTGCGGGCTGCCGGCCAGCCGAGTGGCAGATGGACTCCGTTGTCCTTTGAAGTCATCTCAGCTATCTCACTGGGCTCCAGCTTGGGCTCAAGGACATGGTTCGAAGCACCCACGTGGAAGCCTCTCCCGCTCTCTGGGAAGGGCCTTCCATTTAGCCTGCTGCCTGTTCTCCTACAGCCTCAGCCCATTTGGTCTTACTCCAGCTGGTCAGCAGCCATGCCGACTTCAGCCGAATTTTCTTCAAGGATGGCGTGCCATTCTCTCAGCCTTCCTTTCTGAGGGGACTTCGAGGCACAGCAAGTGTCTTTTTTTATTTGCTTTCATGAAAATGTGCTCGTAGCAAATTTGCATAATTTAAACCTCACTAAGTTTTTTGACTGTTTTGGTGCTTTTCAAGAAAGTAAAATATATTCGTTGTAAAAATAAAATTGGAAATATGGAAAACATGGAAATGCAAACAATCCCACCACCAGTGATAACAGCTTTTACATTTTTGTAGATTTTCTTCTGGTTTTTTCTTTTTTTTAAATGACTTTTTAAAAAAGATTTTATTTATTTATTTGTGAGAGAGTTTGAGCAGGGGGAGGGACAGAGGGAGAAGGAGAGGTAGAAACAGACACCCCGCTGAGCAGGGAGCCAGACTCAGGGCTCCATCCCAGGATTTGAGACCATGCCCTGAGCTGAAGGCAGCCACTTAACCAACTGAGCCACGCAGACTTTCTTCTAGAAACTATATGTCTCTTAAATATCATATAATACATACTAAAAAACTATGGTTTATAAGCTCCCTTTTTATTTATTATTTAATGAACATTTTCTTACCTGCCTCAAGATTATAATTTTTAATAATGTTTAGTATTTTATCTTACTATTGTATTATATTCAAAATAGACTGTATTTGGCTTTGGATTTCTAATTTTTAGTCTTTTAGATGACTTAAACTTATATCCATGATCATGGACATCTATGATAATTCCTAAGACAGATATTTGACTTAGTGAATCTTTTTAAGTCTTTTGATAGCTATTTCCAAATTGTTAAGATAGCCATATAAGATCAGCATTACTATGCTAATTTTTATATAAGAAAAATGAAGCTCAGATTGTTACCCTCATGTCAGCAACATTTAAGAATTTAATTTTCTGGGGGTGCCCAGTGACTCAGTTGGCTAATTGTCTGCCTTCAGCTCAGGTCATGATCCCAGGGTCCTGGGACTGAACCCCAGAGTCAGTCTCTCTGCTCAGCAGGGGTTTGCTTCTTCCTCCCTGTGCCCCTCCTCCCTGCTTTTGTTTTCTTTCTCTCTCTCTCTCTCAAATAAATAAATGAAAACTTTTAAAAAATTTATTTTCCCCTACACTCATGAGTGCTAGTAGTCACTTTAACTATTAGCACACTTTAATGAAAGATATCACACTTTATTTTACATTTGCTTGTCACCTTTAAACATTTTTTATGTATTTGTCTGCCTCATGACTTCTTGTTTATATCCTTTCTTATTCCTTTATGTGTTCTTTTTGTTTACTCATATAAACATTTTATATATTAAGAATCTCCATCTTTATATTCTATATGTAATTTAGATATTTTTAGTGTGATTACCTTTTAATTTTGGTCATAATTTTACTTTTGCACAAAGTTCCACATTTATAAGTTTACATATCTTTATGGCTTCTGCCATTGGTGTCAAGCTTGGAATCTCTAAGATTATATCTGTTTTTCTTTTAGTTTTCTTTTACTTTTAATATTTAATTAAAATTATGTTTCTGTGTACAGTGTGAAGTAGGGATCCTAAATATGATTTTTTCCCAAATGATCCATACTTAATAATACATTTTCCCCCATTCATCTGAAGTCACTTTTATCATATACTGAAGTCTCATGTATGTAATTTATTTTAGGATATTCTGGACTGTTTTATTAGCCAATATATATATTCTTGTATCAGACTCAAAATGGTTTTAATTATTGTGGCTTTTTAAGATTTCCATATTTAATAGTATAATACCACTGATCACTTTTAATCCAGGGGCAGAGTACTTTTCACTATTTATTCAAAACTTCTCATATGTGGTTTAGAAAGTTTTTAAACTTTCATTACATACATGGGAACTTTGCACTTCGTAAGTTTATTCCTGGATGAAGTATGTATGTGTGTATACTTTTTCTTTTTTTTTAATATATTTTATTTATTTATTTGACAGACAGAGATCACAAGTAGGCAGAGAGGCAGGCAGAGAGAGAGGAGGAAGCAGGCTCCCTGCTGAGCAGAGAGCCCAATGTGGGGCTCGATCCCAGGACCCTGGGATCATGACCTGAGCCAAAGGCAGAGGCTTTAACCCACTGAGCCACCCAGGTGCCCCTACTTTTTCTAACTGTTAACAGCTCCTGGATATGAAAACAGTCTTACCTTTTGAGTGGTTAGTTTATAACAGGTTAAAGCCAATATTGGAGATACATGTGTAGCCTTTAATGCTTTTATTATTGAACAAAAATTAATAGAAATTAATGGACCAACTTTTCAGTTCACAAAATCAAAGGATAAAACAAACCAAAGGAGGGGCGCCTGGGTGGCTCAGTGGATTAAAGCCTCTGCCTTCAGCTCGGGTCATGATCCCAATGTCCTGGGACTGAGCCCCACATCAGGCTCTCTGCTCAGCAGGGAGCCTGCTTCCTCTTCTCTCTCTGCCTGCCTCTCTGCCTACTTGTGATCTCTGTCTGTCAAATAAATAAATAAAATCTTAAAAAAACAACAACAACAAAGGAAAGCTGAAGCAAGATATTTATATAAGAACAGAAACAAGTTCATTACAAAGTAGGGAAATGATCTTAATACATTTAAGGAATAGCCTTGGAAATAGGCAAACCCAACCTGGCCAGGCAAAGAAAAACATAAAATTTAGACGTGAGACTCTAACCACTGATCTAGAGTTGACAAAAAATGAGATTTTCATGTTCAACTTTGAGAATACATTTGAAAATCTTGAAAGAAAAAGGATTTTTTCTAAGAAAATAGGAGCTGCCAAAATTGGGGGGAAAAAAGACTAAAGAAAAAATTGAAAATGTGAAAAGTTTAGTGGAAGAAACTAGAAAGTTTAAGGAAATATCTCCTGAAAACACGGTAAATCCAGACAGTTTTGTGAGTAAATTTATAAAACCCTCCAAGAAACACATCATTTCAAGGTCAGTATTTGTAGCATTAAGGTTATTTATAGCATAAATGGAATATTTCTTTCATGTTCTCTCTCACCTTAATGTGTTCAGTTCTGTTAAATTCTTAGAAAACTGGGATTGGGATTGGAAGATACCCCTTGACAACACCCCAGCCAGATGATTCTCCAGCCTCCTTATGGACACTTCTGTGGATGGGGATCTGCCATGTTACCTTTGATCCCTTTCCTGATTATTCAGGCACTGTGATCTCTCCTTGAATGAGCCTAAATCTGCCTCCCTAGATGTTGGAACCATACATCCCTCTTCTGACTTCTGAAGCTACACAACACAGAGTCTTCTATATAAGAATTCTCCTTGTGCTAAAAACAGATATGCCCTTCTTTTGGTGTGTTTTATGTCAGGCTAAGTATACCTATTTCTATCCATTAATCTTTATGTTCCTTCAGTAACTATCTGTTGAGTGCCTGTAAGGTATCAGCTGGGCAGTGATCACTTCACAGATCGTGAGCCCCTTCCTCAGTGTCCTGTTCACGTGTGGCATATATGCTTGGAAGCATTCTGTTAGTGGTGGTAAGGCCAAACAGGATGGCCTTCTCCTCACTTGGACACTGTACTGTGATAATATGGCTTGGGAGTGAATAATGTTTCCAAAGGAGATCCTTGCCCAGCTCCCTTACATGTGAGCTGCCCGCACCTCAGACTTTGTCCCATTGAGAATTTAGAACCTACACATGACTTGTCCTCTTTCCATGTCTTTTTAGTTGGGCTTTTGTTCCTTCAGAATGTTGATTCTGTGAGCTAACACCTTATGCCCCACGACATTGATGCCAACTCTGGTTCTCTTGAGCAGACTTGCCATCTTCATTCAAGTCATTAGTAAGAATGTCGAAGAAAAGGAGAAACATGGGGCCCTGGGCCTCCCAGAGAGACTGTGTCATTAATTTAAAAATACCTATTGCTCATCTACTGTGTACCATGCAGGGCACCAAGCTAGTGATTCACTGGTAAGCCAACCCATTATAGTTCTTTCCATAGGCAGATGCCGGCTGGTGCTGAGACAGACACGAGCAACCACACATAGAATGAATTCCAAACTGTGAGGAGACTATGAAGGAAGAAGACAGAGTGCCAGGAGAGCATAACTCCATGACCTTGTTTGGGAAACCAAGGAAGGTGTCTCTGAAA
>RCUC01168680.1:0-49848 GCA_003697995.1 Taxidea taxus jeffersonii
AGAAGCATACAAACGTAGGTGTTCTCATTGTAAATCCAGTTGCATCTTCCCTGGGACTAACCAGATCCAGGATTTTCTCCACTCTTGACTAAAACTTGGGGCCTGGGAAAACCTTGGAAAGTATATGGCAAATTTTTGAACAACTCCCCCCTGAACAGTCACCGCCGGGGTTGCAGGAAATTCAAATTGGGTTTTCCTAGTAAGAGCCAAGATTAGTCACATGGTAGCACTTGGAGGATTCCCCGAGTCTGCTCATTCCTTTAGGATCACTCACTCCACTCCTCCCAGGACCTCCCCTGGGAACAAAGGAAAACCCAGAACTTGGGGCTGGGCCCTTTTCCACCAACAGCTGCTAGTAGTTTGCATTTAACCCTAAACAGCAGTTAAAAGAAATGGGGAAAGGAGGGAAACACTGTGCATCCACTAGAAACCCTTAGGTTTTGCTCCGAGAACCAAACAGGCCGATTACAGGACAAAAAGGAGGCTTGGAAACTTTGGTCTTAACGATGTCACCTACAACTGAAGCTCAACTATATACCACGTGAAGCCATACACACTGAGGGGTCAATCCCTTGTCCAACAAGGGGCCTCTGTGGGAGCCGACAAGCCAACAGCATCCTCCATCCCCCACTTGGCGCCAAGCAGGGAACTGGCTTCTCCGCCAGATGTGGGCTGCCAGGGGCGCAGGCCAAGGAGACCCTCCGGACTGCAGTCCTGGGCCTAATCTGCGAATACAACGCCTTGGCTGTCGTTTGGGCTCTACGTGCCCCTCCCTCCCTGCGGAACCATCTAGAAACTAATTCCTAGACCTGTTACCAAAGAGCCGCCTACATCTGGTTCTGGGCCAGCGCGCCCCACCCGCAGAACGGCTGGATTCTTTTATTTCCTCGCGCGCTCACTCTAAAACCAAACCCGAGAGCAAGGGCACGGCCCAGGGTGGGGATGCCCTGAACTATCTGAGAGCCCTCGAGTAGGGAGAGACATTCACGAGAAGGCTCTCAGGCTGAGTGAGAGCCGACGGAGTCCGGGCCGCTGCGGCACCGCCGGGAGGGCGTGTGCCTGCGCCTGGTTGCGGGGGGTGGGGGGACAGGAAGAGGAGGGCGGGGGAAGGGGTGGGGTGAGCGCGCCCGGGACACCGGCCCAGTCTCCTCCTGCCTCCCCCTCCCCCCTCCCCCCTCCCCAACCGCCGCCCCTTACTAAGGCTCCCACAGCGCCGAGCTCTGCTCACTGGCCGCGCGTCCCAGCCAGGCAATCGTCCCTGCTGCGCCTCAGGCCAAGGTGAGTTCCGCCCGCCGCTCCCGGGCCGCCCCCAGCCCCGACCTGGCGCCCGGGAAAGCCCCCCATCCGCCGTGGCGGCTCGCGCGGTGATCCGGGCGCCGGCGGCTGTTAGCTGTCCACTTCCCAGCGCCCTGGGCCACACCCTGGCGAGGCCGGCAGCGCCCCTGCCCCGATCCTCACGGACTGGAGGAGGGGCGCTCGTCCTTTATTCCCGGACCGCGGTGTGGGCGCCCCGAGGCCTTTGCCCTCTCCTCCCTTTCCGTTGCTCCTTACTGCCACTTTTCCTACTTTTCCACCAGTCCCCTGAGTTATCCGAAACCCCGCTTCTCGCCCCTTCCAGGCTGGCATGTTTCCCTGTGGGCTCGGGCTGCAGGCTGACCTCTGGCCAGATGTGTGTGACCTCCTCCTCTGAGCTACAGGGCCCGAGCCTAACGGGTTGGCAGCTTCCTAAAGGGCACTGCTCAGTCCCTCGCCCAGATGCTGCAGGTTGGGCTTCCTGTTGTTTGTGTGTAGGTCTATTTGTTTTTCTTTTCTTTTTTTTTTTTTAAGATTTTATTTATTTATTTGATAGACAGAGATCACACAAGCAGGCAGAGAGGCAGGCAGAGAGGGGAGGGGAGAAGCAGGCTCCCTAACTAGCAGAGAGCCCACTGTGGGACTCGATCCCAGGAGGCTGGGATCATGACCCCAGCCGAAGGCAGCGGCCCAACCCACTGAGCCACCCAGGCGTCCCGGTCTATTTGTTTTCTTAACAAAGCTTGACTAGCCGGTGGTGGTGGATTGGGGAATATAGGAAGGAATTTCCCTACTGAAAGGATTCCCTTCTTGCAATCCTCATTAAACAAATGGGACTATAAAGAAGGGAAGAGCAGCATTGATTAAAGACCTTCCAGCCCAGATTAATCTGGCCCGGTGCAATGAGCAGAGATAGACTTGCACTTGGTGTACCGGGTCACAACTTGAGCTTAGCCAAAGGAATGCAGCTTCCTCCAGCCCTGGATGCTAACTGTCCATTTAGACTCCACCTAATTGAAACCGGGACTCTGCCAAGGTGGGTGATAGGGGCTGGTGAGGAAAGCCGAGCAGCTACAAGCTAAGCAGAGTGGAGCCTTAGGCCAGACCCTAAAATACACCAAGTCCATCTCCCCTTCCCTCTCAAGGGGAGCTGGGAGCATCCTGCAGGGCCTGGTAGCACAAAGGGCTCCCAGATTCTCCTAGAGCAGGCCAGTGACTCAGCTGTGAGACCATGCGGGTGTGGCCCCAGTGGTTCCAGATAGTCTGTGCAGATGGTTCCGACAGAACACTTCCCGAAGAAGGGGAACTGTGCTGTCTCAGAGGGCATTTTCCAAGAGGAAGTGAGTCACACCAGGACTGGCCAGCTATCTGAAGGAGAGGTTTCTGAACTGAACTGTGGGTGAGGGCAACAACTGTATTGGCAAGGCCAAGGTGAGACGCACCCCTGTTGGGTGATTGGCCCGCATGCCTGCTGGCAGGCTGCCCCAGCTTCAGTTGTGAGGGAGCTCTTCCCCTTAAGATGTTTTCAGCAGCGGCGCAGGTTTCCAGCCCTGCAGCTTGAGTTTCAGACTGCTGCAGTGGCTCTTTATACCCTGCACTTGGGGAGAGACCAGGCTCATGGAAACATCCAGACAGTGATCTTTGCCTCCAACATGTTCCAGCAGATTGCAAAAGATAATACCAGAGGCTAGGGCAGAAATGAGTTCATATAACTCATGGGAAATTTCTTCATCAGTCTAGCCCCCACAGATTCCTAACCTGTTTCTATTTCTTGTCTCCCCTGGATGGCATATATACCTGCCTTGACAGACAGAAGCTACTTTCTTCATTGTGGTCCTTGACCCATTTGAAATTTCTTATTTCAGTTCTTCGTGTTTTCTTGAGGATATCCTGGTCATAAAGTACTGATTTCTAGATGATGCTCTGCCCTGGCTTTTTTTGCAAACAACATAGGATGGGCCCTTTTCCTTCTGAGTCTGGCCTTTGACCAGCCCCTCAAGCGCCACCCCAGTGAAGTCAGCCCTTGGGCCTGGTGGAGCTAAGACTGGGTGCCTCCCTGCTTTCCAAGAGAGTTCCAAAAATGTGGCTTTTTTAGAGCACTGCCCACTTGGTATGCCCTTGGATAAAGCCCAATAGTTCAAAGTTGAAGGAAACAATGGGATCTTTCAGGGTTTTGATGTGTAAGTTAGCACTCTGTGTGCTGGGAAAGCTGGAATGAAGTCTTAGCATCTTTCTTAAGCTTTTCATTTTCCTGAGGACTCAACAATTTAGGAATCTCATATCAAAAACAAAAAGAATGAATTTGCTTAATTTTTAACAATTTTCAGCGCTTCCTACCCCTTCACTAAATAAATACCTACCACTCAACACACCAATGGATTTAACAGCACTGTCACAATGGCTACCCTTTGCCAGTTCAGGCTGATGTCTGACAGCTCTTCAAGGAAAAGTGAACATGCTCCACTGGGGTAGAGAAGGCTTCTGAGTTCTTCTTGCATCTGGAGCTTTTTCTTCGCTGCCCACGTTTTTGGTGAGCAAGTTTTATGTTTGAGGAGAGGCAGGAGAGAGCGCCTGGATCCAGATTCGTTGCCTCAACTCATTTTTCATGAATTCTCTTTAGGGATCAAGTTCAAAAATACCTTCTGTGTTCAATTAAAAAAGAAAGAAAGGAAAAGCTTTCTTTTCTTTTCTTTTCAAAATATCCAAAGCAAAAGGAAGGAAACCTCAAACACATTTTTAAGTAACAGATGTTTGTTTTGACACACACCCTGCCAGTTATTTTCTGGGTGGGCTGTAAGAAAACTAGGGTATGGACAAGACACAGAAGAGCAAAGTAAATCAGCCCTCTTGCTCTTTAGAAGTGCCCTTTTTTAAATTACAGTCTGAATCTGGGCATGGGTCCAGAACAAACATTTGGGATCACTCAGGAACAGACACTTTTCTAAGGAGGCCTTCTGCTCCCTGCTACTCCCAGGAGAACCAAAATGTACATTATTGTCACTCATTCTTACTACTCCATTGAGCAGGCTGTGGGAGGGCAGGCTGCTTAAGGAACCCACAATCTAGTGGGGAAAGAATCAGAAACACAATTAACTAGAATTCAGAATATATTTTTAAACAGTATGCCATTAGCGGGTGAACTCCCCAAAGGCAAGCACCAGGGAGAGAGAGGGAGAGAGAGAGTGTGTGCGCGTGTGTGTGTGTGTGTGAGCGAGAGAGAGAGAGAGAGAGAGAGAGAGAGAGAGAATGTGCACACCAGCCTAATGTCAGGGGCGTGCATAGCAGGTGCTCAGTGTAGGAGGACCAGAAATGGAAAATGTAATTCTCACCACTGTGACTAAATTTGTAGAGTCCAAGGTTCTTTTCTGTAGAGAGAACTGCACAGAGAAAGACTACAGAGTTCTGAGCCTCCATCTTAAAGACCACTTACCCAGGCAAACAGGTAGGGAGGATACACAGACATCAGAATAAAATGACTCAATAAAAATATGCAAGAACGATGAGGTAGTTACAGCCTGTGGAGCGCACAGTGTGAACCAAAACACAAGAAAACAGCAGGAGAGTGAGAAGAGAAAGAGAAGTCATGTTCAGGGTCTGGCCAGACCTGCTTAGCAGGACGCATTTTTTTTCCCTGTGCTCATGGAATGTGCTTTTGTGTGTACCCTACTGTTCCATTCACAGGCAGCCCCTGTGGGCTGTTTCCCCATGTCATCCCAGCTTCACATCCTTCTGCCAAGCTCTGAACTACAAGGGTTTCAGTGCAAACCCGGGTGGTCACACCTGCCCTTCGGGTCCTGCCAAGGGGCTTGTCTGATTGATTCATTAATTCATTTAGCAAACACTTTCTTGCAGTTCATAGACAGAACAGAATAATTCACAGTTCTTCCCCTGGAGGATCTTAAATCTGAGAGGGAGATAGACAGGTGAAAGATTAAATGGATTGAATGTTTCAGATGCAGAACTAGGTTGTCCTGGTTACGCAGGATGCTGCCCCCTCTTAGCCCCAGTGAAAATGGAGTGGAGTGTGTTGTGTGATTGGGGAGATGGAAGCACCAGATTCAGGTCCCTGAACTTGCTCCTCTAGTACCAGTGGTCAGCCCTGCAGCCTGCCCCACCCAAGACAGGAGAGCGGCTGACTCAGTGGGGCAGCAGCTGCATTGGGGAACAAGAGCTCCGTGACTCATCCACTAGCTGAGAGAACAGTTCTCATCACAACTTTTGCCCCTTTTCCTTATCTTACGTGAAAACCAGTGCTCTGGCTCCTCCTTCGAAACAATAATTTGCTCGTAGCCCTGCTCAGTACTCTGGGCACTGGTTCCTGGTGAGACCATGGGCATCTCCTCAGCTTATCAAAGCCATTCACCTCCATGAACTCAGATTCCTGGCTAGTCACTGTTCTGCGTTCTTATTTCAAAGGTCTACCTGACAAGTAGGGAGTCCACTGGCTGCTGTACTTACTGCACATTTGTTAAATAAAACAGCAATGGGGAGGGGAAGATGGAGGACATGTGGCTTCAGAGAAGAAAAGCTTCCTAATGAATGTAGACAGGTAGGAGTGGGACTGGAGTGATCTGAGACCTGAGCGTTCACTCGAGTTAGATTGGCCTCACTGTCTCTCGAAGATATTCAAGGGTCGCCAAGATTTCCTGCTTACAACTTAACATTTCTTAGAAGTTCCTAAATTAGCCTGTTCTCCCTTTATAGGGGTCCTTACTATGCCGTGTCCCTTTCTTCTCTGGCTTTGCAGTGCACCTTCCCTCTGCTCTGTGCAGAAGGTGAGCTGGGTGTCTGATGACCAGTACCAATTTCGGCACCTTTGGGAATTGGTTGTGAAGAACCCTGCTGCTCTGAGCTTAGACACAGAGGGTTTTTTTAAAATACTTCTGGTCACTGACTCCTTTCCTGAGTTATTTCAGACCTGGGGTGGGATCCCACATCTTTCCTCCTAGACTTGTTCAGCTCAGTTCTCTTAAATTGCTCGACGTCCAGAACAATCCAGGCAAGGGCAACTCCATCTAAGCTTTGTGGGTTGCCATTGACAACTACTGGGGCTGTGTATGAAGGGAGGGAAAAGGGTGTGGTTCCCCTGGAATTCATCTCACAGTGGACCTTGAAGCATTAATTTGCTGATCTTTCCAAGAGAACTGCCTTTTGGATGAGTCACGGCAGAGTCTGGCATGTAGCATTCTCTAGAGTAGCACATTCTTTAGCATGCTGGTTCCTGCACTTTTCTGGGGATTAAAGGGATAGAATTTACAATTCAGAAGTATAATTGCTCAGTCCCCGTGGTCACCAACTAGCTCTGCCTTCTCCTCTAAAAGATAGCATTTAGAAATCTGTGTTGAACACAGATCCGTCAGCAGCAGGAATCAGACCGAAATCATGTTTCTGGGTTCTTTGGGCCACTGCAGCCAGGGAAGGTGGCAGCCTCTCCATCAATCTGTGCTCAAAACCTGTTCTTGTGCCATGGGGTTTTGGGGGGCTTATTTATTTTTCTTTTTAAGATTTTACTTATTTGATAGAATGAGAGAGAGAGCACAAGCGAGGGGCTTCGGGGGAAGCAGCAGAGGGAGAGGGAGAAGCAGACTCCCGGCTGAGCAGGGAGTCTAATGTGGGGCTCAATCCTAGGCTCCCGGGATCATAACCTGACCTGAAAGCAGATGCCTAACTGCTTAACCAACTGAGCCACCCAGGCTCCCCTTTGGGGGCTTTTTGTTTTGTTATTGTTGTTTGTTTTTGGAGTGGTATGATGCAGTCTCCATTCAGGTTCACGTGTTTCTGTCCACTAGTGTGATCTTAAGTGATGTTGGCTAAAACTACTCTGTTCTGACAAACCATTCCTTCCAGTGAAGCCAAAATCCACTGAGTCCGTATTAAGCACCAGGCACTGGGTCTTGATGCGGCATATGCCCCCAGATCATTGTACCTGAACAGAATGATCTGACATGTTCCTTTCCCTTCTTTTAAACACTTTCCAATGGAAAGGTCTTGCTCTCCCACTGTGCCCCAGACTCAGAATGGTTCTTCTGTGCTTCCTGCCAAAAACTAGGTCCCCAAAGGAGTTGGGGATATACTGTTACTTGTTCATTTTCAAGAAACTAGACAATGAGCTTTGAGTAGCTTTGAAAAACTGCAATTTACTACCAGAGATGCAAGCAATGTGTTGCAAGCAATAACAAGTTCAGACCTTTAGTAAAGAATACATACCCATTAAACAAAATTTATTTGTAATCAGATTTCTATTTTTCTTTTTTTTTTTTTTTTAAGACAGAGCACATGCATGGCGTTGGGGGTGGGGGGAGGCGCACTGCAGAGGGAGAGTGAGAGAGAATGTCAAGAAGACTCTACACTGGGGCACCTGGGTGGTTCATTAGGTTAAGCATCTGCCTTTGGCTCAGGTCATGATCCCAAAGTACTGGGATTGAATCCTGCGTTGAGCTCCCTGCTCAGCAAGGAGTCTGCTTCTCCCTCTCCCTCTGCTGCTCCCCCAGCTTGTGCTCTTTCTCCCTCTTTCTCTCTCTTAAATAAATAAATAAAATCTTTAAATAAAATGAAGACTCCACACTGAGCAGGGCTTGATCTCACGACACTTGAGATCACAACCTGAGCCAAAACCAAGAGTCGGACCCTCAGCCACCCAGGTGCCTTTTTAGCAGATTTCTAAACCTAGACTTAAACTGAATCAGGTTACCTAATTAAGCTTGGAGGGTTGAAGTTTTCAGTATTAACAAGCCTTGACTGTGTGGGCTGTTGGTATTCAGACGTATCTAAGAGTCAGCCCCATGTACCAGTGGCAAGAGAAAAGATGAAACCTCTGCTCTTTCAGTAGATGCTTTGTCCGTTAAAAATAGGAATACTGGGGCACCTGGGTGGCTCAGTGGGTTAAGCCTCTGCCTAGGGCTCAGGTCATGATCTCAGGGTCCTGGGATCGAGCCCCGCATCAGGCTCTCTGCTCAGCAGGGAGCCTGCTTCCTTCTCTTTCTCTGCCTACTTGTGATCTCTGTCTATCAAGTAAATAAAAAAAATAAAATTTAAAAAAAATAGGAATACTGACCTTGCTTTTCCAAATGATTATAGTTTTTATTCCTCATTAGGTGATTGATGCAGACTTAGTGGGCAACTAGACCAATTCCTCATTTAGAGCACCAATACCTGAGGGGCCCATTTCCATCAGCAGGAGGCCCAACACCTGAGGTGAACGGACCTTAGATTCATTGAACATTAGAGCCAGAAAGGGTCACATGGATGACCTAGTCATTTTCCTTCCAGTTACCCACCGAAGACTGGCAATACATGTGTTTTAAAAGCTCATGTAAACTCTTTCTTTACATCTTTTAAAAGGTTTCAACAGACCTCACCAAAATGCCGTCTCAAATGGAACATGCCATGGAAACCATGATGTTCACGTTTCACAAGTTTGCTGGGGATAAAGGCTACTTAACAAAGGAGGACCTTCGAGTACTCATGGAAAAGGAGTTCCCTGGATTTTTGGAAGTAAGTCCTGAAAGGCCCAGAAAGAACCAGGCATGAACACCAGGACTTCTAGTCTTGGTTGCTGTTCCTTCCACTTTCCATCCCTTCCCTAGTAGAAAAGTGTCTTTGTTCCTTTATTTATTAAACATTATTGAGTGCCTATGGTTTGTAAGATGTCATAGGGGAAGCAGAAGGTAGAGAAGACACACTCCCTGCCCTCAAGGAGCTTACAATGTGAAGGTGAAATAAGGCTACACACACAGAACCACAAGATGTCCATTGGGACAGATGAGATGAGATGAGGGATGAGAGAAAAAGGGCCTCTCACCAGAAAGGCATCAAGCAGGAAGTGGCCACCTCAGGTCATAAACCTGGCATTGGAGATCCTACATTCTGGTCACATCCACTCTGAGCAATTCACATCTCTTCTTAGATCCCTTCAGATAAAGACTTTTAAAAAATAAGTGTCCTGGAGCACCTGGGTGGCCCAGAGGGTTAAAGCCTCTGCCTTTGCCTCAGGGCATGATCCTAAGGTCCTGGGATCGAGCCCTGCATCGGGCTCTCTGCTTAGTGGGGAGCCTGCTCCCTCTTCTCTCTCTGCCTGCCTCTCTGCCTACTTCTCATCTCTGTCTGTCAAATAAAAATAAAATCTTAAAAATATATAAATAAATAAATAAAAATAAGTGTCCTGCTCTAATCTAGAAAGGAATGGTGTCAAGCATCTGCTGAATGAGAGCCAAGTGTGACTCAGAAATCACTGCTTTCTGCACTAAAAATGCTCTGAGAACACAGCTTGAGTCCCACAGACAGAGGGGCCCATCAAGACTAGGAGAGGACTGTGCCATCAGCTCAGACGCCTCACTCAGGACGTTAGGCCACAAGGCATAGTTGTCCTTTTATATCGTAGCCCCTCAAGACGTGGCTGAGGCGTTTAACCGAAGGGGAAACATTGCTTGACAAAGCACTAGCATGAAATGCAAGCCCCTTTCTCCCTGCCACTCCTGTGGTCATTTGAAAGGATCGTTACCGGGGCGCCTGGGTGGCTCCGTCAGTTAAGCAGCTGCCTTTGGCTCAGGTCATGATCCCAGGGTCCTGGGATCAAGCCCCATGTTGAGCCCCACGTCGGGCTCTCTACTCAGCGGGCAGCCTTCTTCTCCCTCTACCTCTGCCTGCCGCTCCCCCTGCTTGTGCTCTCTCTCTCTCCCACTCTCTCTGTCAAATAAGTAAAATCTAAAAAAAGAGAAAAGTATTGTTACTGTGCTTGGGGTAGAAAACTGCAATAGCCTCTAACAGGGGAGGGGAGCTGATGGTAAAGTGCTGAGTCCTGCATCTTGTCGTCAGCCTGGTGGTGAGCATGTGAGTTGAGCCCCTGCCTCCCTCGCCCATAAACATGGGGTTTTACAGTACGCTCTGATTCACATGTTATCCACACCAGATGCCTGGGTGGCTCAGTTGGTTAAGCGGCTGCCTTCGGCTCAGGTCATGATCCCAGCATCCTGGGATCGAGTCCCGCATCGGGCTCCTTGCTCGGCAGGGAGCCTGCTTCTTCCTCTGCCTCTGCCTGTCACTCCGTCTGCCTGTGCTCATATGCTCTCTCCTCTCTCTCTGACCAAAAAAAAAAAGTAAGTGGATACGTAGAGCCTGACTGACGGCAGGCTCACAGCCACACGGCCACGATGCTAGCCCAGAAGGCCGCAGAGTATGCCGCTGCTCTGCTTTCGTCCATCCTCTGATGACAGTCCCAGACCATAAATAGATCTGGCTTTGTCCTCACACTGGCCAGGTAGCATTGGCTTCCAGGCCTCAGTTCCTGCCCCATACATGAGAGGGCTGGACACAATCACCTCCACACTTCCGCTCTCCCAGGCAAGCGTAAAATGCTGGGGCATGTGTTCCTTGTAAGCCTGCCCATCACACAAAGGCATTCTCTGAGTACTAACCCCTTGTTAATTGCGCTGTTGCACAAAATGAGAAGTGAGGATGAACATCATGTGAGACCCAGACTCTCCCCCTGAAGGCTTGGTGGCATAAGAAACATAAAGGGCGTACAGAGCCCGGAGTACACAACGTGGCCGTGTCGTTTATTCCAGGCATGGGTCCTAATTCCGGACATACCCACACTTGCTGCACTGACAGAACATTTTGTTTCTAAAGTTGACCTCTGTGTCATCCAAATTTCACTCTTGACCGCAGCCAGGAAGCTGGGGGTGAGGCCAGAATTAACTGAAACCCACCTGAAGCAGAGGCAGCCACACAGAGTTGAGTCGTAGGTGACAGCTTTGGATGGAGTTTATAGTCCTCGAGTGGGAAATGTTGCTGCTTTAGCATAGGGGTTTCTGGGTACAGTGTGGAAACATCCAGCACTCCTGAAACACTGCCCGTGAGTTTCCTCACTCATATGCATAATCCGTGGAATTAGAGAGACTTCCCCTGAACACCTTTACACCTACAGAGGGCCTCATTTCCCTCACTGGTTGATGGTCTGGCCCCTGGAGGAGCAGCCACACTACCACATCTAACCATCCTCACAAGGAAAAGGAGAGATCTGAAACCTACTGCCTAAATTATCTTATGAGATCTTTTCTTAAGGACTTTCCTGGGCACCTGGATGGGTCAGTTGTTAAGCATCTGCCTTCAGCTCAGGTCATGATCTCAGGGTCCTGGGGTCAAGACCCGCGTCTGGCTCCCTGCTTGGAGGGAAGCCTGCTTTTCCCTCTCCCACTCCCCCTACTTGTGTTCCCTATCTCACTGTGTCTCTCTCTGTCAAATAAATAACTGAAATCTTAAAAAAAAAATTGTGAAGAGAATGTAGGCTAACATGTTGCAAAAAAAATGGAGACTTTAGGATGGTTCTCAGGCAGAATCCTATGATCTTGAACATTGTGGAATTGGCTGAGCTAGAAGCAGAGCAGATCAGGTCATGCCAAGTTCACAGCGGTATATGCGGTAGACTGAGAATTAGGAGGCCTGGTCTAGCTTCTCTGACATGAATCTCCTCTTCCTAGAAATAGGCAGTTCCTAATATCTCTATAGTTCTATGAAAAGATACCATGAAAACTCCTTCCCTAGCTTATGAATTGAATATGAATTTACTGAAATGCTCCCTCAAGGCAGAAAAATTCATTTAGGTGACCTCCAAAAATCACTTACAACCTAAAACAAGAGTTCAGATAATTGGAACATTATATTAATTAATGGTTGTCAGCAGAGCAAATCAGAGAAGCTTGGCACAGTAACCACTGACCAATATTTCTTGCCTTTGTTCTTTTTTTCAGAATCAGAAAGACCCTCTGGCCGTGGACAAAATAATGAAGGACCTCGACCAGTGCCGAGATGGCAAAGTGTGCTTCCAGAGCTTCTTCTCACTAATCGCGGGGCTCACCATTGCATGCAATGACTATTTTGTAGTACACATGAAGCAGAAGGGAAAGAAATAGGCGATATTGAGCACCACTCTCGCCCAATGAGAGTTCTCCCGAAGGGTCTCTTCAGGCATCTGTCCCACAGCTTCCCCCTGTATAAAGGATTCCATTGGCAGTTGGGGACCCTCAGAAAATGTACAAATAAACTCCAACCCCCGTTTGAGAAGCAGAGAAAGAAAGATAAGCTTTTGATTTTTATATTGTTTGCATCCTCTTGCCCTCAATAAACAAATTACTTTTTTTAGTTCCTACTTGAGATGGAATATTTGTTCCTTCTTCAGAAATGCTTGGTCCCTGCTTCATTCCCGAAGAGCCTGCATGTCCTTGGGCAGCCTGCTTACTGCGGCAGAGCAGGCAAAGTGGAAAGCTCTCTCCCGTTTAGCCTGGAGTCTGACTTCCCTGACTGATCTGCCCTTGTCTTTGACCTTGTCTGATCTGACCTTGCAATAGGTCCTTGAGCTATGTCTAGCCGAAGGACCAAAACTAAAAGGATTAAGAGAAGGCACTTCCAGAATATATCCTAATTTTATCATTACTGAGCACAGTCTTGTTAAGTCAGAGACTTTTCCAACAAGCACTTTGAATGTCTGAGATGTCAGAGTCCAATTTTCATTGTGGAGTTTCAGCAGAGTCTTGGGTAAAAATAAGTCTATAAGACAATCAAAAAACAGTCTGGTGTGATGCTTCAGTAACAACAACACGCTAACATATGTTGAGTTGTCACAAGATGTGTCCTAATTGGATTGTGATGGCAGGAAACAGGCCTTTTCTGTTGAAAATGTAGTGCTGGTACTGTCTTAAAAAGCAGCCAAATGTTTCTCCCAGCCCTGTCTGCCTATTGCAGGCTCCAGCATATGTGCATTGTGTGCTATATGCTTACTGATAACAATGCCCTGTTCTTATGGAGAGATGATGTATGAATTGGTACATGAAATTGTTCCAATTAAATAGGTCAGTGAAGGGGCACCTGGGTGGCTCAGTGGGTTAAAGCCTCTGCCTTCAGCTCAGGTCATGATCTCGGGGTCTGGGATCGAGCCCCACATCAGGCTCTGCTCAGCAGGGAGCCTGCTTCCTCCTCCCTCTCTTGTTCTCTGTCTCTCTCTCTCTGCTTGACTCTCTGCCTACTTGTGATTTCTGTCTGTCAAATAAATAAAATCTTAAAAAAAATAAAAAATAAATAGGTCAGTGAAGATGGAAACATTTGTTCTTACAACTGGACACTTCGACATAATTCTGCGGAAAAGCTCAGTATAAGGTCATCCTTCCTCACAAGGAAAAGCATGCAAAGAGAACAGGGTAGTCCAAAACTAGCTTTGGGAAAAGGAAACCTGTAATTAAATCAAAGACAATTCTAGCCACTTTATTTTGTCTCGACCACGAAATGAGCAAGGTAAGACAGCTGACAGCTTTGCGGCCATGGGATTAGATCAGGTTTACAAAGAGGGATTTATTACAAGATATTAAATAGAGGGAGGGTTGGCTAGCTGAAGAAACTGAGCCCAGGAATGTCGTGTCACAGAACTGGGTCACCAAGAGGCCTGAACTGGGAAGCCCTTGCTACAGCAGGCAGCTCCAGAACCACGCTGTCCGGATACCCGTTTCCCTGCCTCTTCCCACACAGGACTTGGCTCCCCACCTGAGGCTCAAGAAAGTATATCTAATGAGCAGAACTGCAATCCCATCCAAGCCCTAACTTCCAGGGAGCCTGGGAAGTAAGAGTTTCACATGTTGCGACCTCCACACATTAGGAGCTGACCCATCCACCGTGTCTGCAACAGTGATGAATCTTTAAAAAAAAAAAAAAAAAATTTAAAGAGAGAGTGCATGTACCTGAGCAGGGAGGCGGGGCAGAGGGAAAAGCTGGCTTCCCACTCAGGACCCAGGGATCATCACCTGAGCCAAAGGCAGGCACTGAACCGACTTAGCCACCCAGGCGCCCCGACCACAGTGATGATTCTTAATTCTAAGGGGATTCTTCCAGCCTGTAGGTTAAAGACACCATGACTCTAAGTAAGGAAGGCTCCAAAAGATAACCTCTGACAGCTACAGGGAATGGAGAAGAAACCGACCCTTCACAAGCCAGCAAACTCTAGGTCTACAGGAATGTGAATCAACCCAGTAGTACCGCTTTAGTTTACACCACCTGCCTCCTGGGACAAGTGTATTTGTTGAGTATTACGAAATTGGTGTTCAATTCACAAATGGGCAAGTGAAATTGTAACACAAGGGTGTTACTGTGGGCTCAGATGTCCCCAAATCCTCAGCAAACTTTCACACTCTAAACCTCTTTACCTGAAAACAGAAAGAGAACTAGCCCAGGAGAGATTCTGGGATTAGGGCAGAGGAATTTTATATTCATGTTCACAGTGGGTATGTAGATCCCAAACAATTCTAAAGAAATGTGTTATTCCTGGAAGATGACCTGACTCCGGTGTTCAGAATAGTACCCGCTGCCAGGGAAGCCTCTGGGCGTGTGTGCATGTTGGAGCTGGTAGGGGAAGGGGAGAATAGCACACTTTCCTTACGTTAGCCCCATTGCTCGAAACATAGAGTTTTGAGCTAGTACAATGAAAATAAAAATGGTACTTATGGTTCAAAACCCTACATGACTCTCCATGCCAACATAAACAACGGATCCCGCAATCTGACCTACCAAAACAGCCATCTAGGCTTCTAGAGCCGCTGCCTAATGGCTCCCAGAGGGCAAAGCTGTGATTATGCCAACAGGGAGAAGGAGGGAGGAGGGAGAAGAAACTCTGGAAAATTCCACTCATTCTGCTACAGGGCTGAGTTGTAAAAGCAGATCCCGCCCCTCTCCACACCCAGTTCTGAAGGAAGAACAGATGGCAGCCCGGAAATGCTGCAGAGCTGACCCTAAAACACACCTTTTCTCTCTTGGACCCCACACCCTTGTCCAGGTTCCCTAAACATGAGCCAATTACCTGATTTAATATTTTTCTATTCAAATATTTTAATATTTAAAATTTAATAAATTAACATTTTGATATTTAAATAAAATACCTAAAAATATTTCCTATTTTCTCTTCTAAATCATCTCCATGGGAGAACAAGGGCAATTATATAAACCTCTTTCTCAATCTGACCAACTTGAAAGTGATTGTTCAAGTGCCTTCTCCAGCTCTTAACCTTGGAGGGATAGCTGTGGAGAGGAATTCATTCACCTAGCAATGATTTACAAAGGCTATCTATAGGAATGACGCTGAGCAAAGTTCTGTGGTGGATGTAAAGAGGCAGATGTCCGCAGTGCCCGCTCAAGATTGGAATCTGGTTGAAAGATAATATACAAAGCAGACAAAAAATTAAGTTACAACACAACAGAGCATTGGCAAGAGTGAGGTATGATGGGCACTGTTGGTATGTTGATATGAGAGTAATTTCTACAGCCTTTGAGGGAGGCAAAGTTGGCAGTGTGCACCAGCACTCTTCAACATGTTGTTCTTGACCTACCGTCTCTCTCCCGAGGGAATTTATCCTAACAAAGTAACAAAGATCATTACAAAGATTCGTATACAAAGATATTTATTTGATGCATCCATTTTTAGAATAGCTAAAACCTGGGGGCACCTGGGTGGTTAAGCATCTGCCTTCAGTTCCCTGGGATCAAGCCCCATATCAGGCTTCCTGCTCGGCAGGAAGCCTGCGTCTCCCTCTCCCACTCCCCCTGCTTGTGTTCCCTCTCTCGTTGTGTCTCTCTGTGTCAAATAAATAAAATCTTTAAACAAACAAACAAACAAAAAAGAGTAGCTAAAACCTGAATACAACTTCAAGGTCCAATGGAAGGATTAAATAAATTAAGTATAGGGACACCTGGGTGCCTCAGGCAGTTAGGCATCTGCCTTTGGCTCGAGTTATGATCCCAGGACCCTGGAATCAAGTCCTTGCTTCTCCCTCTGCCTACTGCTCTCCCTGCTTGTGAGCTCTCTCTCTCTGGCAAATAAATAAATATTTTTAAAAATAATAATATATAAATAAATATATATTTTCTAAATATTTTATTTTTTTATTTGACAGAGAGTGCACAAGCAGGGGGAGCAGCAGGCAGAAGGAGAGGGAGAAGCAGGCTCCCCACTGGGCAAAGAGCCTGAAGTGGGGCTTGATCCCAGGACTCCAGGATCATGACCTGAACTAAAGGCAGACACTCAACCAAGCCACAAAGGTGCCCTGGGATTCCTTTCTTTTTAAAATAAGTGTGTCTGCACATGCACAAAACACTAAAGCTGGATATACATCCAGCTGTGTTTTATTTTATTTTCTTTTTTTTTAAGATTTTATTTATTTATTTGACAGAGATCACAAGTAGGCAGAGAGGCGGGCAGAGAGAGGGGGAAGCAGGCTCCCTGCCGAGCAGAGAGCCCAATGCGGAGCTCGATCCCAGGACCCCAGGATCATGACCTGAGCGGAAGGCAGAGGCTTTAACCCACGGAGCCACCCAGGTGCCCTGTGTTTTAGTTGCTATGGTAGGAGTTACTGGCTGGGGAAACTGTTGTCTCCAGGAAGAAGTTTATGAGATTATTTTAATTTCCTTTCTATACACTGCTATGTCATCTAAATTTTCTACAACGATTCTACTTTTAAAATCTGGAAAACAAAATTCTAGTGTTTTTTAAAAGAATGAATGTATTTATTGAGAGTCTATAAAGGTCTGTATGAGATACTTTTTTTTTTTTAAGATTTTATTTATTTATTTGACAGACAGAGATCACAAGTAGGCAGAGAGGCAGGCAGAGAGAGAGGAGGAAGCAGGCTCTCCGCGGAGCAGAGAGCCTGATGCGGGGCTCCATCCCAGGACCCTGGGATCATGACCCGAGCCAAAGGCAGAGGCTTTAACCCACTGAGCCACCCAGGTGCCCCCCCTTGTTAAGGTTTTATAACACCCATTTTATAGATGGCAAAACCAAGACTCCAGTAACTATCCCAAAGCCCCATAGTAAGTGGCAATATCAAGATGTGAACTTAGAGGCTGTGTTTCTTTCTTCCTGTTCTGCAGTTGTCTCAAGGTGCTATTTGCATAAATTAAGTATCAAATATATTATACCATCAAAAGAATGAGTGATCATTGTGGGCAGGGCAAGACTAGGCAGAAAAGATTACTGGGTAATCTAGTCTTTGAAGATTAGAGGACATTCAGATAATAGCTAATATTAATTGAGCTTTTACTAAGTTCTAGAGCCTTACAAATATTAATTCATTTGCTCTGCCCAACAACCAGTGAGGTAAGTACTGTTGGTTTCCACTTCGCAGGTGGTTTAACCAAGGTATGGAGCTATTAAGTGGTGGAGGCAGAATTTGAACCTAAACCATCTATGGTTTTAGCTGCTCTTCCCTGCGGCCTTCCTGGACGTAGTAATGAAGGTACGGAGGAATGTCCAGGACACAGAGTCCCCAGAAGGTTAGAATGGAGTGTATTCATGTGAGAAAGGACATGGAGGTGAGACAGGAAAAGTAGGTGGTAAGTGAATGACAACTGGGAAATTGTAAATGATGTGTGAGCGGGTAAGGGAGGTCAGTGGATTAAAAACACCACAAATCTAAGGTCTGGCTTATATCTACTCCTATAGGAGACAGACCCTATTATCTAATAGGGGGTGATCAACAATAAATATGTTCCTGTGGGGGCATTGGGTGGCTCAGTCAATTATGCATCTGGCTTTGGCTCAGGTCATGATCTCAGGGTCCTGGGATCGAGCCCCACATCGAGTTCCCAGCTCAGCAGATATCCTGCTTCTCCCTCTCCCTCTGCCCTTGCCCCCTATTTGTGCTCTCTCTCCTTCTCTCTCTCTGTCAAATAAATAAATAACCATAAATGAACAAATAAACAAATAAATAAATAAATTCCCGGGAATGTGCTTCTCACTTTCCTCCAGCACTCACATCCCAATCATATTCCACCATACAAAAGATAAATCGGAGTGGGGATTTACATCTATCTCTCTAAGAAGCACTGAGAACAGGGAAGAAAGAAAAACCTGACCTCTGGCAAGTCATCCCAAAATGAAGAGAGGGAGAAAATCAAGATGACAGGGCCACAGGGTCTGGAAAAGGAAGATGTCCCCATGGAACACTAATCCTCATGTCCTATCGAGATTCCCACTTATCTGCAAAACGATATATTCACTCTGACTGAAGCTACCCTTTATATTTTTTATTGCATGAAAGTGGGCAAAGTCTAGAAGCAGTTATGTAAAAGTAAAAACGGTGTTATCATTAATGTTTTCTTTAATGCTGTTATATCATTCTTCCAATAAGATTGACCAGAGGAGGAAAAATCATTTCAATTAGCTCTCTGGACCACAGAACTTGTAGTGCATAATGTAAAAATCCTACCATGTTACCCAAGCAGCTAATCAATGAGCAGCCCCTGCACTTGGGCTTCTTCCTGCAAAGGCTCAACCTGTTCCCATCAACCTCTTTAGGCACACCCATCAAGGTCTGAGGAACAGTAACAGCACTTAGCCTCGGGCCTGTTTTTCTGCCCTACGCCCATTCTGGGTGAGTCAACACACAAAAGGTTTCTTGGCTTTCTTACAAATTTTACCACCAATGAGATAGATAACGATGAGGTGAACAAAGGCAAAAGGAAAAAAATTGAACTTTCTTATAACTGACAATCTACTGACAAGTAATTGAGACAGAGTGACCTTCCTCTAAAAACTCAACTGCCTTGATGTTAAAACTTTGCTAGAAGTAAAAGGCAACCATAGCTTGACATTAGCCTGACCTCCAGGATCCTGTAAGTCTCCTTTAACATATAAAATCCCTTTGGAAACTTCCTTTATCTCTACCCACCCCCTACCCAGGATATATGTTATCTGTCATCCCCTAAGCATACAGCCCACTGATACACCTCTACAAGGTCCCATAACTAAAGTTTTACTAGATAGTAGTAAATGACTTTGTCCTAAGAGCAGCTAGTCCCTCGAGGTCCTGGAAACCTTGCTTCCAAATTCCTTAGAGACTTTCGCTATCCCTAATCCCTCCCACCTCAGAATACACAATCAGCTGCTCCTCACTAGCCCAGTGTAGCTCTTTCTGCTGGTGGGTCCTGTCCCTGTGCTTCAATAAAATCACCTTTTTGTACTGAAGATGGCTCAAGAATTCTTTCTTGACCATTTGCTTCCAGACTCCAACATTTCCACTTTACAGGGATTTCCTGTAATGAAATTTCCATTCAACAATGTGACTGCAAGTAGCACAGGAGTGGCGAATGACAGAAAATGTGATCACTGGCCTGCGCGGAGTTTGCAGGACAAGAGCTGTGCATATCAACAATGCATAGGTGACAGCAGGTAAGGCAAAAACACAGCCTGAGTGCTGAGTGGTGGATGCCACCACCATTGCTGAGAGATCATGGTTTTGTGGAGAGAGGAGTCGGTAGAAAAGAACAGAGAGGAAGATCCACTTTGGGCAGGGCAGAGTGGGAAGAGCAGAGAGGAACAGAAAAGAAAAGGCAAGAGTGAGCAGAGAAAGGCCGGGCCTGGCTGGGATGGGTGTGCTGTCAGATGCTGGAACGTGGGGAAAGGGGAGGACCACATCATATCTGGGAGGGAGGAAAGCACATAGGTTTGAGCAAGGAAGTGATGTTTCAGCATAATTAATGTGACACAAATGACAGACGTGGGAGACACTAGAAGGAAGCCTGCTAATTAAGAGTCTGCTACTCAGGGGCATGTGGGTATCTCAGTTGGTTAAGCCTCCACCTTCAGGGAAGGTCATGATCTCAGGGTCCTGGGATCAAGGCCCACATGGGGCTCTCTGTTCCTCAGGGAGCCTGCTTCTCCCTCTTCTTCTTCTGCAGCTCCCCCTCCTTGTGCTCTCTCTGTCTCTCAAATAAATAAATAAAAATCTTAAAAAAAAAAAAAAAGGCTGCTGCTCACTGGGCAGTCATGAAAAACAGCTGATCTCGATACACTGATCTGTAATGATCATGAGATACAATGTTAGAGCAAAAACTAAAGTACAGGAGAGCGTGCATCTGTCTCTCTGTAAGTATGGCCATTAAACCACCATTTGGGGGGTAATGATAGTGGAGAATAACTGTCCATAATCACTTAAATATATAAGAAACTGATAAAACCAGATGCTTCCCAGAAAAAAACAGGATGGCAGGGCAGGGTGGGGTGAGGGTGGCAGGAAGTGGGAAGGAGAATATTTATGTATCTCCTTTCATATCATTAGGATCTGAATCCATATACAAAATGAATCCATGTACAAAAGATTTAATAAGGTTTTACTTTAAAAAATAATTCAGGAGCGCCTGGGTGGCTCCTGAATTGGTTGGTTGGGCGACTGCCTTCAGCTCAGGTCATGATCCTGGAGTCCCGGGATGGAGTCCTGCATCGGGCTCCCTGCTCTGTGGGGAGTCTGCTTCTCCCTCTGACCTCTCTTCTCTCATGCTCTCTCTCTTTCTCTCTCAAATAAATAAAATCTTTAAAAATAATAATAATAATAACTCATTGCTTTTTAAGAACTATCCTGTCTTTAATTAATATGTATTGTTTCAATACTTTCTTGCTTTTTAAGAACTATCCTTCCTTTAATTAATAAGTTTTGTTTCAATAATTACATCACAATGTAGTTTTTTTCTAAGATTTTAACTGCATGTTGTAATAAGCCAAGTAAGAGAAGCTGAGGTTTGGACGAGTACAGGAGGTAGGAAGGTAAGCATAGGGTGGAGCAAAATACCCCAGCCCCAGGTCCCTGAGCCTGTGCTTCCCCAACTGTGGCTTTTAGGGGGTGAGTGAGGAAAAGTGACAGAGCCTATAGGTTACAGCATAAGTAGGAACACCCACTTTACTTGGTGCTGTCCTTTCAAACAGTTTTCTGTTAAAACAAACGGATCTTCAGTACAAAACAGAAGACTTCAAAGAAAATTCTTTCCTACAGGGTATTGCTTTTGGCTGCATTTTTTGGACACACACCCCACCCCCACCCCCGCCACGTGCACACACACATACACGTGTTCACTTTCCTCCACAGCGAGCTGCACTGTGAGGGACCCAGTTGAGAAGCCTGCTTTAAGCAATGGGGCTCATCCCATGCCACACAAACAGCCCCATGTGGCAAGTGCCCAGCATCTTCCTCATACCCCCGCCCTTGGACTCCCACCATTTACCCTGCCTTTGGGGCTAACTCTCGTGACAGCCCCCATCCTGCCGGCATCTGATCACACTCTTATTATGGCCCTATTTCACCTTTAGGACCTGAAGCACACCCACAGTTTACCTGTGACAATCCTGACTTCTCTCCTTCACACAGATTCTTCCTAACCTATGCTTTCTCAGACCACCCTGGGAAATCTAGAACCTTCTACACTATTGCAGCCTTCTGGAGAACAGCACTCCCCACAGGCATTCTCAGGTCTCAAAATGAGGGGCCAGGACACAAAAACAGTTTCTTAAAAATGTAATAGGACTCAATGACTGATTTAAAATGGATGGAAAATAGGGGCGTTTGAGTGTCTCAGTCGTTGAGCGTCTGTCTTCGGCTCAGGTCATGATCCCAGGGTCCTGGGATCAAGACACGCCTTGGGCTCCCTCCTCTGTGGGAAGCCTGCTTTTCCCTCTCCCACTCCCCCTGCTTGTGTTCTCTCTCCCGCTGTGTCTCTCTGTGTCAAATGAATAAATTAAAAATCTTTTTTAAAATGGATGGAAAATAGAAGTATTAGAAGCACCTTCAAAATCTATTCAAGATCATCAAAATCTAACGCCTAGGGCTGGGGGCCAGAATGGCAGACTTCCAAGAGAAGACCACCTGTAATGAATCATTCTGTACAGGATTTGTCTGAGTCAAACCCCAACTTGGCCATGACATTATCCCATAGTCTTTGCACTTCCCCGCTGGGAGCTGCCAGCCGCACTGTGGGTCAGGCGTGTGACCTCCCCTGGCACTGGCTTCTTATCCCCCCTCCTCTGGCCCCCGACTCCCAGTCTGTCCGCTTCTAGCTTCTTGGCACTAACTGCTGTCACAGTGGGCCAGGCAGAGGGAGGGTCAAAGGAGCCACCTGAGTGGACACTAACAGATCCACTGACATCAGGGAAGTCTACAAGAGGGGTCTGCCGAGCACCAAGACGGGGATGCTTGGAGGTAACTGGTGCAGTAGGGGAAGTGGGGGCTCTGGAGTCAAGTAGACCTTTGCTCAAATCCTACTGGTTTTTGTAAACTTCACGATGTATTGATAAGAATGGGTAACATCTATTACCCATTGTCTATTGTGCTGCGTTCCTGCCGAGCTCATTTTTTATTTTGTTTTTAAGATTTATTTATTTATTTATTTGAGAGAGAGAGAGAGAGTGAGCACACAGATGGAGAAGGAAAGGGAGAAGCAGAGTCCCCACTGAGCAGGGAGCTAGATGCGGGTCTCGATTCCAGGACCCTGGGATCATGACCCGAGCTGAAGGCAGGTGCTTAATTGAGCCACCTGGGCATTCCTCTTGCCAAGCCCTTTACAGGCTTTGTCTCATTTAATCCTCACAGAGACTCTTTGAGTTATGTATTTACAGTGTCCCTGCATTATACACAAAGAAACTGAATGGGTAGAGAAGGAAAGTAATTTGTCCAAGGTCATACAACTTTAAGTGATAGAGTTGTGAGTCACATCCAGGTCAGACTCCAAAGTCTATGCCTCTAGTCAAATAACTAAACTGGGTAAACAGGGAAGAAGTCAGAAAATCAGCTTTGAGAATCCAGTCTAGTTATTCTCCTCATTAAAGAACAATAGTCCCTTCCTGAGAGGCAATAGCCCAAAATCAGGAGCCAGACTTTCTTTGCTCTAATCCTGGCTTTGCTACTTAAAGGCTGTGTGACCTTGAGTAAGTTTGTGCCGCTCCCTGCCTCAGTTACTCCTATGTAAAATGGAGACAATAAAAAAAAAAAAATGGAGACAATAATAGAAGCTACCTCACAGGTTGTCCTAGGATTAATTTATTGCACCTACACCTGTAACAATGCTTGGTATAGGCTTGGCACTTATAATTTATCCTCCAACCAGAAGGTCTTTCCCTACTCCGACTCCTCAAGCTACATATAGCAATGCTTTGTTGAAAGAGCAAGAGCTTTGGAGTCAGAAAGACTTGGGTTCAGATTCTTTCTTTGCCATCTACTCTGTGGCCTTGGGCAAGCTACTTGACCTCTCTGAGCCTCAGTTCCCTCATCTATAACACAGCCGAATTGTACCCACGTGGTGGTAATTGTTGGGAAGAATGAATAAGTTATACAAGATACACATGTTGGGGCTTCTCAGCCACACAAAGAGCCAGAGCAAGGTTGTTTATTCTAGCAAAGTCTTGCTCAGGAAGAAAAGTCAGACCTTTGGTATGGAATTGGTCAAACATTAATTAAAGACTGTCTCTCTGGCTAGGGATCTACCAAATGGCACTGCTTGTTTGCGGAAGTAAAACTCTTCACATCCTGGGTTATCAAGTCATAAAATAAGGACGCAACTAGATTTCAGTCATTTTCAGGGCATTTCCTATGGGGCACTTGAGCTTTTAAAATATCATAGGCGAATGAATAACACAGTTGTGATTCAAAGCAACCTTGGGGTGGGAAGACCTAGGTTCTCCGGTGTGACTCTGGACAGATGACCTGACTTTTCCAGGCTTCTGTTACATCACTTGAAAATTGGGGAAAACAACATCTAGCCCCAGAGAGTTTTATAAAGATTAAAAGACATAATATACAACCTACAGCATTCTTTCCTGCTTTTTTCTTGTCAAAATGAACTAGACATCTCTCTTGCCCTCTAAGGTTAATCCCTCCTCCTGTGCTCTGGTTCTCACCTCCTCCTTGCCTTCTAAGAGATTTCCCTCCAGCAGCTACCTACCCTCCTCTGTATCTTCTTTCCATCACTCTTTCCAGCTCATTCCATTCATTCCCATTCACATATATATATGCCTAAATATCTCCTGCTAGAAGAAAAAGCATTCCCTCAAATCTCAATTTCTTGAAAATTTTCTTGAAAAAATTAATCTCACTTGCTCTCTCCATTTCCTCACCTTTTCCTTCTCAGTTCTTTCTGACCCATATAAGGCTATACCACACCACTCAAAATGCTTTCATCCAAACCCCAAAAATCTCCCTCCAAGAGACAATCTTTAACCCTTAATTTATCTGACCTTTCAGAAACATTTACTCTTGTTAGCGATTCCCTCTTTTAAAACATTCCTCTTGGGGTGCCTGGTCCTGGGATTAAGCCCCATGTAGGGCTCTGTGTTCAGCGGGGAGCCTGCTTGGGATTCTCTCTCTTCCTTTTCCTCTGCTCATCCCGTGCACTCACTCACGCTCTTTCTCCCTCTGTCTTTCAAAATAAATAAATCTTTAAAACATTCTTTCCTTAGGTTCCACGGGTCTCATTCTTCTGATTTTCCTCCTGCCTATCAGGTACATTCTTATTCTGCCTTGTTAGCATTTCTTTTTTCTTCCTTAAATGTTGGTCTTTCTCAAGGATATTGCCTAGGTCATCTTTTTTTTTTTAAATTTTATTTATTTATTAGACAGAGAGATACCCAGTGAGAGAGGGAACACAAGCAAGGGGGGGGGGGAGAGGAAGAAGCAGGCTTCCCACAGAGCAGGGAGCCTGATGTGGGGCTCGATTCCAAGACCCTGGGATCATGACCTGAGCCGAAGGCAGATGCTTAACGACTGAGCCACCCAGGTACCCCAAATAAAATCTTAAAAAAACAAAAGGAAAAAAGGCAAAAAAAAGAAACAGAGCAAGCATTAGAACTAGATTCAGACAAGACAGGAATGTTAGCATTACCAGACTGGGAATTTATTTTTTTTATTTATTCTTTTTTAATTTAAATTCAATTAATTAACATATAATGTATTATTGGTTTCAGAGGTTGAGTTCAGTGATTCATCAGTCTTATATAATACCCAATGCTCATTATATCACAAGCCCTCCTTAATGTCCATCACCCAGCTACCCCACCCCCCCACGAACCTCCCCTCCAGCAACTCTCAGTTTATTTCCTGTGATTAAGAGTCTGTTATGTTTTGTCTCCCTCTCTGATTTTTGTCTTATTTTTCCATCCCTTCCCCTATGATCCTCTATTTTGTTTCTTAAATTCCACATATGAGTGAGATCATATGATAACTGTCTTTCTCTGATTGACTTTTTTGCTTAGCATAATACCCTTTAGTTCCATCCACACTGTTGCAAATGGCAACATTTCATTTTTGATAGCTGAGTAGTATTCGTGTGTGTGTGTGTGTGTGTGTGTGTGTGTGTGTATACTACATCTTCTTTATCCATTCATCTGTCAGTGGACACCAGACTGGGAATTTAAAGCAACTGTGATTAGTATGCTAAGGGCTCTAATGGATAAAACAGACAGCATGCAAGAACAGATGGGCAGTATAAGCAGAGAGATGGAAATTCTAAGAACCCAAGAGAAATGTTAGAGGTCAAAAAACCCTATAATAGGGGCACCTGGGTGGCTCAGTGGGTTAAGCCTCTGCCTTCAGCTCAGCTCATGATCTCAGAGTCCTGGGATCGAGCCCCACATCGGGCTCTCTGCTCGGCAGGGAGCCTGCTTCCCCCTCTCTCTGCCTGCCTCTCTGCCTACTTGTGATCTCTCTCTCTGTCAAATAAATAATTAAAAAATCTTTTTAAAAAAACCTATATAACAGAAATGAAAAATCCTCTAATGGGCTTAGTAGTAGCCCAGACACAGCTAAGGAAAGAATCTCTGGGCTCGAGGATAAGAATTACATTCAAATTCTCCTCAGAAACCATGCAACAAGGAAGAGAATTGAGTGAAATACTTAAGGTGTTCAGAGAAGGGGCGCCCGGGTGGTTCAGTTGGTTAATCAACTGCCTTCAGCTCAGGTCATGATCCCAGAGTCCTGGGATCGAGTCTCACATCAGGCTCCCAGCTCCATGGGGAGTCTGCTTCTCCCTCTGACCTCCCCTCTCATGCTGTCTCACTCTGTCTCTCTCTCTCAAATAAATAAATAAAATCTTAAAAAAAAAAAAGTGTTCAGAGAAAAAAAACCCAGCATCCTAGAATTCTGTGCCCTGTGAAATTACCCTTCAAAAGTGTAGGAGAAATAAAGAGTTCTCAAACAAAAACTGAGGAAATTTGTTGCCAATAGACCAGTCTTGCCAGAAATGTTAAAAGAAGTTCTTTAACACTCATGAAAGAAATTGAAGAAGACACAAAAAGATGGAAGACCATTTCATGCTCATGGATTGGAAGAATAAACATTGTTCAAATGTCTATACTGCCTAGAGCAATCTATACTTTCAATGCTATTCCAATCCAAATTCCACTGGCATTTTTCAAAGAGCTGGAGCAAACAATCCTAAAATTTGTATGGAGTCAGAAGAGACCCGAAATTGCTAAGGAAATGTTGAAAAAGAAAAACAAAACTGGGGGCATCATGTTGACTGATTTCAAGCTTTACTACAAAGCTGTGATCACCAAGATAGCATGGTACTGGCATAAAGACAGGCACATAGACCAGTGGAACAGAGTAGAGAGGCCAGGTATGGACCCTTAACTCTATGGTCAAATAATCTTGGACAAAGCAGGAAAAAATATCCAGTGGAAAAAAGACAGTCTCTTCAATAAATGGTGCTGGGAAAATTAGACAGCTATGTGTAGAAGAGTGAAACTCGACCATTCTCTTACACCATACACAAAGATAAACTTGAAATGGATAAAAGACATGACATGAGGTAGGAATCCATTAGAATCCTAGAGGAGAACATAGGCAGTAACCTCTTCAACATTGGCCACAGCAACTTCTTTCAAGATATGTCTCCAAAGGCAAAGGAAACAAAAGAGAAAATAAACTTTTGGGACTTCATCAAGATGAAGAGCTTCTGCATAGCAAAGGAAACAGTCAACAAAACAAAGAGGCAACCCATGGAATGGGAGAAGATTTTCGCAAATGACAATACAGACAAAGGACTGATATCCAGGATCTATAAAGAACTCCTCAAACTCAACACCCAAAAAACAGACAATCATGTCAAAAAATGGGCAGAAGACATGAGCAGACACTTCTCCAAAGAAGACATACAAATGGCTAACAGACACATGAAAAAATGTTCATCATCATTAGCCATCAGGGAGATTCAAATCAAAACCACATTGGGATACCACTTCACACCAGTTAGAATGGCCAGAATTAACAAGACAGTAAACAATGGATGTTGGAGAGGATGTGGAGAAAGGGGAACCCTCTTACCTGTCGGTGGGAATGCAAGTTGGTGCAGCCACTTTGGAAAACAGTGTGGAGATTCCTTAAGAAATTAAAAATAGAGCTTCCCTATGACCCTGCAATTGCACTACTGGATATTTACCCCAAAGATACAGATGTAGTGAAAAGAAGGGCCATCTGTACCCCAATGTTCATAGCAGCAATGGCCACAGTCACCAAACTGTGGAAAGAACCAAGGTGCCCTTCAATGGACGAATGGATAAGGAAGATGTGGTCCATATACACTATGGAGTATTATGCCTCCATCAGAAAGGATGAATACCCAACTTTTGTATCAACATGGACGGGACTGGAAGAGATTATGCTGAGTTAAATGTCAAGCAGAGAGAGTCAATTATCATATGGTTTCGCTTATTTGTGGAATATAAGGAATAAAATGGAGGACATGGGGAGCTGGAGAGGAAAAGGAAGTTGGGGGAAATTGGAGGGGGAGACAAACCATGAGAGACTGTTGACTCTGAAAAACAACCTGAGGGTTTTGGAGGGGTGGGGGGGGGGGGGGGGTTGGGTGAGCCTGGCGGTGGGTATTATGGAAGGCACATATTGCATGGAGCATTGGGTGTGGTGCATAAACATGAATTCTGGAACACTGAAAAGAAATTTAAAAAAAAATAAAATTTTTTTAAAAAAGAAGTTCTTTAGAGAGAAAGAAAAGGATGTAGGTTAGAAATGTGGATCTACATAAAGAAAGGAAAAGCTTATGAAAAGGAATAAATAAAGGTAAAATTAAAACTTTTTTTTTCTTATTCTTAGTTCATCTAACAGAGGGTAAATTGCTCAGAATAATAATAGTAATAATGTGGAGCGCCTGGGTGGCTCAGTCAGTTAAGCATTTGCCTTTGGTTCATGTCATGAACCCAGGACCCTGGGAGCAAGCCTTGCATTGGACTCCCTGCTCAGTGGAGAGCCTGCTTCTCCCTCTCCTTCTGCTGCCCCCCAGCTTGCGCTTGTGTGCTCTCTTTCTCTCTTTCTTTGTCTAATAAATAAATAAAATCTATTTTAATAAAAAGTAATAATATATTGAATTATGTAGCAGGAAGAAAATTGGTAAGGACATAGTTGAACTCAACAGCACTAACAATCCACTGGATATAATTGGTATCTATAGACCACTTCATCCCACAACAGCAGATAAACATTCTTTTCAAGCCCACAGGAAGCATTGCCAAAACGGACCACCTTCTGGACCATAAAGAACACCTTTTTTTTTTTTTAAGATTTCATTTTATTTATTTATTTGACAGAGAGAGATCACAAGCAGGCAGAGAGGCAGGCAGGGAGAGAGAGGAGGAAGCAGAGAGTTCCGCCAAGCAGAGAGCCCGATGCGGGACTCGATCCCAGGACCCTGAGATCATGACCTGAGCCGAAAGCAGAGGCCCAACCCACTGAGCCACCCAGGCGCCCCCATAAAGAACACCTTAACAAATGTAAAAGAATAGAAATCATATACTGTCTATTCTCAGACCACAGTGGAATTAAACTAGATACCAAAAATAGTAAAAGAGCTGGAAAATCCCCAAATACTTGGAGATTAAACAATATACTTTTTTTTAAATTTATTTATTATTTATTTGACAGAGATCACAAGTAGGCAGAGAGGGAGGCAGAGAGAGAGAGGGGGAAGCAGGCTCCCTGCTGAGCAGAGAGTCAGATGCGGGGCTCGATCCCAGGACCCTGGGATCACGACCTGAGCCGAAGGCAGAGGCTTTAACCCACTGAGCCACCCAGGCGCCCCAAAACAATATACTTTTTTTTTAAAGATTTTATTTATTTATTTGACAGACAGAGATCACAAGTAGGCAGAGAGGCAGGCAGAGAGAGAGGAGGAAGCAGGCTCCCTGCTGAGCAGAGAGCACGATGTGCGGCTCGATCCCAGGACGCTGGGATCATGACCCAAGCTGAAGGCAGAGGCTTTAACCCACTGAGCCACCCAGGTGCCCTAAACAATACACTTTTAAATAACACATGTGTCAAAGAAGAACTCTGAAGCAGAATCTTAAAGTATTATCAACTAAATGAAAATAAAAACACAACTGATTAAAATTTGTGGGATGCAGTGAAAACAGTGCTTAGAGGGAAATTCATGGCATTAAATGCATATATTTAAAAAGAAAAAAAGATCTAAAATCAATCACTTAAATTTTCCAAACTAAGCTTGGCAGAATGGCTCCTACAAGGAAAGGTGTCAAGAAGAAGAGCCATCCTGCCATCAACAGGACAGTGACCGGAGAACAAACCATTAACATTACAGGTTCATCCATGGAGTGGGTTTCAGGAAGCGTGCCCCTTGGGTACTCAAAGAGATCTAGAAATTTTCCATGAAGGAGATGGGAACTCCAGAAGTGCACACTGACACCAGGCTCAACAAAACTGTCTGGGCTAAATAAATATTCCATGTTGTATCCATGTGTGGTTGTCCAGAAAAAGGACAAGAATAAAGATTCCCCAAACAAGCTCTATCATTGGTTACCTATGTACCTGGCTCCACTTTCAAAATTCAACAGTTAATGTGGATGAGAACTAACCAGGAATGTCAAATAAATGTACAAAACTGGAAAAAAACTAAAAAAGAAAAATAATCAAATCAATCATCTGAGCTTTCACTTTAGGAAATTAACAAAAAGAAAAGCATATCTGAGGTAGGCAGAAGAAAAGAAATAATATGAATTAGAGCAGAAATCAATAAAACTGAAAACAGTATATCAGTCAAAAAAGCAAATGAAACGAAAAGCTAGTTCTTTGATAATACCAATAAAATAAAAAAGAGAGGTAATACAGATTACTAATATCAGAAAGAAATGAGGACCTCGCCTATAGTTCCTAATCATCAAAAGGATAATAAAAGATTACTACAAGGAACTCTATGGCCACAAATTTGATAACCTAGATGAAATGGACCAATTTCTTGAAAGACACAATCTGCCAAAACTCACACAAGAAGAGAGATAGACAATCCAAATAGCCCTATATCTCTTTATGAAATTGAATCGATAGTTAATAAGCTTCCAAAACAGAAAGCGCTAGCCCCAGATGGGTTCACTGGTAAATTCTGCCAATCACTTAAGGAGAAATTATTCCAGTTCTATGTAATCTCTTTCAGAAGATAGAAGCAAAAGAAATACTTCCTAACCCATTCCATGAAGCGAGTATTACCCTAATAACAAAACCAGACAAAAGCAAATGTTTCCACAAAACACAAAAAAACCTACTGATCAATACCTCTCATGAACATAGATGCAAAAATCCTCAACAATACATTAGCAAATCAAAGCCAACAATGTATGAAAAGAATTGTTTACCATGCCCAGGTGAGATTTATCCCACATATGCAAGGCTGATTCAACATTCAAAAATCAGTTAATGTCATCCATCGAATCAGCAGACTGACAAAGAAAAATCACTCAATTTGCAACAACTGAACATCTGTCTGCACAAAAATGAATCTAGACACAGACCCTACACCCTTCACAAAAATCTACTCAAAATGGATCACAGACCTAAATGGAAAATGCAAAACAATAAAATTCCTAGAAGACAACATAGGAGAAAATCTACCTGAAACTTAAGTTTAGCAGTGACTCTTTAGATACAACACCAAAGGTATGATTCATGAAAGGAAAAACTGATAAGCCAGACTTTACTAAAATTAAAATTTTCAGCATGGTGAGGAAACACTGTCAAGAAAAGGAAAAGACGGGGCACCTGGGTGGCTCAGTGGGTTGAAGCCTCTGCCTTCGGCTCAGGTCATGATCTCAGAGTCCTGGGATCGAGCCCCCGCATCTGGCTCTCTGCTCAGCAGGGAGCCTGCTTCCCCCTCTCTCTCTGCCTGCCTCTCTGCCTACTTGTGATCTCTATCTGTCAAATAAAAATCTTTAATAAAAAAAAGGAAAGGAAAAGACAAGCCATGTACTGGGGAAAGATACCTGCAAAAGACATCTGACAAAGGACTGTTATCCAAAATATGCAAAGAACTTTTAAAACTCAACAATAAGAAAATAAACAAGCCATTAAAAAATGAGCTAAAGGGACGCCTGGGTGGCTCAGTGGGTTAAGCAGCTGCCTTCGGCTCAGGTCATGATCCCAGTGTCCTAGGATCGAGTCCCGCATCGGGCTCCTTGCTCGGCAGGGAGCCTGCTTCTCCCTCTGCCTCTGCCTGCCACTCTGTCTGCCTGTGCTCGCTCTCTCTCTAACAAATAAATAAATAAAATCTTTAAAAAAAAAAATAAAAAATGAGCTAAAGACATTAACCATTACCTCACCAAAGAAGGTGTAGAGATGGCAAATAAGCCTAGGAAAATACATCCAGGGGTTCCTGGGGGGTTTAGTCAGCTGGGCAGCCAACTCTTGGTTTTGGCTCAGGTCCTCATTTCATGGTTCCTGGGATGGAGCCCCGCATCAGACTCTGCACTCCATAGAGGATCAGCCTGAAGAAATATTCTCTCCCTCCCTGCCTCTCCCCACTCGCTTGCACTCTCTCTCTCTCTCTCAAATAAACAAATAAATCTTTAAGAGGGAAGAAAAAAGAAATAAAGAAAAGAAAAGATACTCCACCTCACATGTCATTAGGGAGATACAAAATAAAACAATGAAATAGCACTATACACCTATTAGAATTGCCAAAATCCAGAACACAGGATATGAAGCAACAGGAACTCTTCATTCATTTTTGGTGGGAATGAAAAATGTTACAGCCACTTTGGAAGACAGTTTGGGGACTTATTACAAAATTAAGCCTATTCTTTTTTTTTTAAGACTTTATTTATCTATCTGACAGAGATTACAAGTAGGTTGAGGGGCAGGAGTGGGGTGGGAGGTGCTGAGCAGATAGCCTGATGCTGGGCTCGATTCCAGGACCCTGAGATCATAACCTGAGCCCAAGGCAGATGCTTAACCCCCTGAGCCACCCGGGTATCCCATATTCTTTTTTTTTTTTTAATAAAGATTTTATTTATTTATCTGATGGAGAGAGAGAGAGAGAGCACAAGAGCAGGGGGAGTCAGAGAGGGAGAAGCGGGCTGAGCAGTGAGCAGCTCCTGGCTAAGCAGAGAGTCCAACTCAGGGCTGGATCCTGGGACCCCTGGATCATAACCTGAGCCTAAGGCGGACACTCAACCAACCAAGCCACCCAGGCACCCCTAAAATTAAGCATACTCTTGCCATACAATCCAGCAGTCATATTCCTTGGTATTTCCCCAGAGGAGTTGAAAAAACGTATGTCCGCATGTTAATAGCAGCTTTATTCATAATTTCCCAAACTTAGTAGCAACCAAGATGTCCTTCAGTATGGCTAAACAATGACTAACAAATGGCTAAATAAATTGTAGTACATTCAAACAATGGAATATTATTCAGTTCTAGAAAGAAATGAGCTGCCAGGTCATTAAAAGACATAGGGAAAACCTGAATGCATGTTAGTAAGTGAAAAAACAACAGTCTGAAAAGGCTACATAATGTATGATTCCAGTTATAAAACAATCTGGAACAGGCAAAACTATGGAGCCAGCAAAAAGATTAGTAGTCATCAGGATTTAGGAAATTTGGAGGAATGAATAGGCAGTGCACAAGAGATTTTTAGGACAGTGAATCTACTCTGTATGATACTAGAATGGTGGATATAAGTCATTATATGTGTGTCCAAACCCACAGAATGTACAACACCAAGAGTCCACTGTAATGCACCCTATGGACCCTGGGTGATAAAGATGCATCAGTGTACTACGTTCATCATGTGTAACAAATGGACACTCCGGTGGGGGGGGGTGCTGGTAATAGGGGAGGCAGCACATATGTGAGGGTGTGAAGGTAGGGGCATATGGGAAATTTCTGTACTTGCCACTCAGTTTCACCTAAAAATGCTCCAAATAGTCAAATCTATTAAAAAAAAACCACACAACTATGTTCATCATCTCCCCTCCTCTTCCCTCTCCCCTCCCCACACACAAATTATAAAGCTGGCCTTTTCAGTGTTCTTGGTCTCAAACAAAATTCACTCAGGCTTATCCTCGCAGAAATTAAATTTTATTAAAATAACTCTGAACTGGGGAGACTGGGTGGTTCAGTTGGTTAAGCATCTGCCTTCAGCTCAGGTCATAATCCTAGGGTCCTGGGATCGAGTCTGCTGGGGAGTCTGCTTCTCCTTCTGCCTACTGCTCCTGCTTGTGCTCCCTCTCTCTCTGTCATATAAATAAAAATAAAAATAACTCAAGGGTGGCTGGGTGGCTCAGTGAGTGGGTTAAAGCCTCTGCCTTAGGCTCTGGTTGTGATCCCAGGGTCCTCGGATTAGGCCCTGCATCAGGCTCTCTGCTCGGCAGGGAGCCTGCTTCCCCCTCTCTCTCTGCCTGCCTCACTTGTGATCTCTGTCAAATAAATAAATAAAATCTTAAAAAATTTTTAAATAAAAATAACTCTGAACTCATCTGTCTACTTCAGTTTTGCCCAATCTAATCCACTTTCTCCATTCAGCCAAGATTAGCTTTTTAAAATGCATTGTTAATGGGGCACCTGGGTGGCTCAGTGGGTTAAGCCTCTGCCTTCAGCTCAGGTTATGATCTCAGGGTCCTGGGATCAAGCCCCATATCTGCCTCTCTACTCAGCAGGGAGCCTGCTTTCCCCCCTCTCTCTGCTTGCCTCTCTGACTGCTTCTGATTTCTCTGTCAAATAAATAAAATCTTTAATAAATAAATAAAATGCATTGTTAAACACCCTGCAGTAGATCCCATTTGTTCTTGGACGATGTCTGGACTTCTGGGAGATGTTGTCGGTGCTGTGCCACATTCCCACTGCCCACCCTGAATATCTGCTCCCGTTCACACAATGGCTTCCAGAGGTCCTATCTCTCAGCCTGCCATAAGTCGTTCCCTGAGGAGCCAGGGACAGGCCAGAGTGGAAGGAACTAAGGTTTCCAGGTGCAACCTCCAACCAATGAGGAGTGACAGTGCTGGATAAATGCCCCACCTCCCGGACCATTGTGACCACTCAGAGGCATGTCACCACCCTCTCCAGCGTCTCTGTGGTGCTGAGCTTTGGCTGTCCAGAGCCATACACTGCTGGTTAACACTTTCTTCCTTTCTGCTTACTTCCCCATTCTTCGATTGTGTTTCTTGTAACCAACTTTCAAATAAACTACTTCTGCTTGCCTTGGTTTCTGCCTTTTTTTAAGCCCCTTATGTGGCTTATAACCACTTCATGTTCAGGCCACTGCTTCCTTTTCCAACATTAGCCTTTGCCACTTCCCGGTTTGTACTCTGTTCTCAAAGGGCAAACAACTTCTTTTAGCCCTCCTCTAGGCCTTTGCACATACTATCCTCTTAGAACACTCTCTCTCCTATTCTTCATCAGACCAACTCTTATTCAACCCTGATAGATCTGCTTAAACATCACTTCCTCCAGGAAGCCTTCCTGAATTTCCAACCTCAGGTTTGTTTGTTTGTTTAATATTTTATTTATTTATTTGACAGAAATCACAAGTAGGCAGAGAGGCAGGCAGAGAGAGAAGGAAGCAGGCTCCCCACCAGGCAGAAAGCCGGATGCGGGGCTTGATCCCAGGACCCCGAGATCATGACCTGAGCCGAAGGCAGAGGCCTTAACCCACTGAACCACCCAGGCGCACCTCCAACCTCAGGTTTTATATTCCATTTGTTTTCTAGGCACCCTGTTCTCCCTCAAACACAGCACTTGTCATATCATTTTTAGATTTTATTTTATTTTTTAAATTTATTTATTAGTTAGAGAAAGAGAGAGAGTGAGCACAGGCAGACAGAGCGGCAGGCAGAGGCAGAGGGAGAAGCAGGCTCCCCGCTGAGCAAGGAGCCCGACGCGGGACTCGATCCCAGGACGCTGGGATCATGACCTGAGCCGAAGGCAGCCGCTTAACCAACTGAGCCATTTTTAAAAGTTTCCTTAATTCTCTCCTGCCACCAGTACTCTATGTTTCAGGAGAGCAGAGACTGTGTCTTTCCTGCACCAGAACAATCTAGCATAGCTGCAGACCCAAAGTGAAACTTTATGAACAGGCCTGGCACATGGCAGGTGTCAAAAAAATGTTTGTGGGAATGAAAAAGAAAGAAGAACCAAAATGGCACGCAAAACAAGGTGCAGCATAACTTGGCTAAAAACTGGCAGGATGCAGCCCAGAGAGGGAGCGTGAGTGATAGCCTCTGACTTCCACTGGCCTCCTGCCGGAGTCACTCTGTGGAACACAGAACCGACGCACCTCCAGACATGGAGGCAGCTTTCAATAAAAAGGTCTCTGGATAGTGTTGCTGTCAAAATAATTCATAATCCTTGAACTGACTTAGAGTTAGCCTGAACAACTTAGCAGCAAGCCCACCAAGTTTCATAACACATTTCTATAATTTGGAAACAGTACAGACAGGCTGTATCGCAGCAGGCTCAGTTAACAGCACAAGAAAGTCCCGTCCTGTCCTGCCCCTTTCCTTCAAGTGGTGACAGGGACTGCCAGTCAGCAAGGCAGAGAAGGTGTGGAGGGGGGACAGAGACCTGATATTTAACCACCTTAGCCCTGATGTTAACACACCCCTTCCTTGCCTGAGAACTGGTTCCACAGGCCCACCAGGCTATAGGGGTGCGTAGGGGGTGGCAGTGAGGGGCTCGCTGATGTAGCTCCTGGCTGGGCATCTGCTTTCCAACAGTGCTCTACACCACGGAAGGGGCACACATGTCTTTGGGGGGTCAGCCGGCATCCTCTGCCACGCTGCCATAAGAGTTATTTTAGGAAACTGCAGTGATCTCAAGAGCATTGGGATTTCCTTATCAATACAGCTACAATAGGTAGCTTCATCATATCAAATGGAGACAGAGTCAAAGATGGACATCGCTATCCTCTTAGAGGCACCTGTGCAATATTCTCTGTTCTCGCTGGTTTCCCCACCTCTAAACTCACCCTGCTCCACCCTCAACCTCCACTCCCAGCTGATCTTACAGTTTGCTTAGAGTAACTGCTCTAGATTCAAACCTGCCCCATCAGTGGCCTCCAGCGCCGTTAGGGTGAAATGTACATTCCTCAGCGTGGCATGAAGGGCCCCCTAGGTTCTGACTTTGCCGCCCTCCAACCTCACCTCCTGACACCCCCTCTCCTGCTCTGTGCTCCAAACTACCTGCGGTTCCACACAGAACCAGGCTACCACATGCCTTCATGCCTGTGTACAGACCATGCCCCATCTGGAATGCCTTCTCCCCTTCTCCCGGGGAGCCCCGGTGCTGCCCTTCCAGGTCTGACTCAAGGGTCTCTTCCTCCACGAAGACTTCTTTGAATCCACTTCCACCACAACCACAGTTAAATATTTTGTCCTTTGAGCCCCCACTTGTTTTTGCACATACATTGATTATCACACTTGTCACACAACACTACACTTACTTGTTTATAGTAACAAGTCTGTCTTAAGTCTGTCTTACCTATTCTGTTAGACCAGTCTTTCCATCACTGTGTTTATGCCTGAAAATATAATATTCACTATGTCCTAGGAACTCAGAAATAGGTTTGATGAATGGGTGTAGATACTTGCAAAGGAATCACAAGTCGTGCAGAGTAAATCCTGAGAAGTGACATTCTTTTGCTGCTCATGGAAGCCAATGGAAAAAGCTCACATCTCTGAGCCAATAAATATGCCTCCGGGGCTTCTAATTTCAATGCAGCTTGTGACTGGAAAATTCATGACCAATTTCATTCTGATTTCAGATTGGGTTTGGGAGTCAAAACAGTATTTTCTCATTTCTGCCTATCCTTCTACACGTGTTCATAAGTTTAAACCACAGATGCAAAACTAACCCAGACCCCCAGATGCAGGAACAAGCAGGAGCAGTCAACACAACAGAGAATGCACACCCATAAATAACTTTCCATGGATGAAGACAAATCAAATTAAAAAATTTTTAATCTCCTCTTTATAACAAGAACCAGATAAAAACTGGTAAGCTGGTTTTATTAAAACTTTTTAGAAAAAAAGCTGAATAGTTACACATTTTCTAAATGAAAATGCCAATGCTGACACCAAAAATAGAAGCTTTCTAAGTATCAGAAGATGATGAATTAATATAACTTTTCCTAGCCTGATAAGTCTTTTATCTAAATCCTATGTCAAAGTTTGATGCTTGAGTGTAACTACATATTTGCAGTCCCATCCTTCATGGCTCAGACCTGGCAATTTTATTAACCAGGAAGATGCTAGGAAATAACATCAATTGAGATATAATATGTATCAGGTACTATGTTGGATGCTTTACATATATTTATTTATTTATGTTATATTTATATATAAATTTATTTTATATTTATATCATATTAAATATATATTATATATTTACATTATAATTATATAATGATATTGTATATTATATATAAGTATATATTAATATAAACATAATTATATACATATGTAAATATAATTATATAACTATAAATATATTTAATATAAATATAATGTATAGATATAGTATAATATATTAATATAGAAATACATATTTATATATATGTGTATATATAGTATATATATCATCTTTTAAATCTCCCTAACAACCTCATAAGGAAGTGTGCTAGACCCTGGATGGGTTTTACAGTGCCCAGCACCTGAATCCCCTGCATGTATTTTTCTTCTAAGATTTTATTTATTTATTTATTTGAGAGAGAGAGAGAATACAAGAGCAGGGAGGATCAGAGGGAGAAGCAGACTCTCCCCTGAGCAGGCAGCCAGATGCGGGACTTGATTCCGGGGTTCCAGGATCACGACCTGAGCCAAGGCACTTGCTTAACCAACTGAGCCACCCAGGCGCCCCTCCCCCCGCATACATTTGAGGAATTCCCTGTCCCATGAGTCTTGCTGGAAGCAGTCTGCCAAGCCAGGTAATCACTTTCCAAGAGCCCCCCCTTGCAACTGGAAGTTAGCAAGAGGCCGTGAGCCAGACTACCAGACTGATCCAGACCTGAATCAGAAGCTAGTGACCCAGAGAGGCAGGAACTATACTCTGCTAATTAGATTCTTACCTAAGTCCACATGGAATAGGAAACCCACTGAAGGGAAGATCTCAGGGACAAAGAAGCCATAGACCAACATGAAATTCAGAACAAGGAATTCAAATACTGTGGAGTGCAGTGGTTTCTTTTAATGTCATTGGACAGAATAAAGAAAGAACAATAAGCTCAAATTCTTACATTTTACCCTTACAACTGGACTAAAATCCAAGACTTTATATAACTTAAAAAATAAAGCTCTCTTATGTCCATTTTCCCACAATTTAAAAAAAAACTCAAAATTTGATTATGGAGCACCTGTATGACACAGTCCTTTGGGTGTCAGAGTCTTGGCTTCAGCTCAGGTCATGATCTCGGGGTCCTGGAACTGAGCCCTGCCTCAGGCTCCATGCTTAGCACGGAGTCTGCTTGGGATTCTCTCTCCCTCTCCCTCTGCCTCTCCCGCTCAAGCTCTCTCTCTCAAATAAATAAATCTTAAAGAAAAAGGTTTGATTCTGTAGATGACCAAGTTAATTGTTGACTCCACAGTCTCACAGAATCTTTTGTGCAAGATTTAGGGTACTGAGCAGTAAGAATTTAACTCTGAGTGCTAGAGTTGGGAAATAACGCCAGCATTTGCCTGACTCAGAGCACTCAAAAACCTCACTCTCACTGAGTCTTCTCATCAACCACTCCCTTCTGGTCCAAAGAGATGCTCTCAGCCAATGATCCTGCAGCTGGAGGGAGGCATGGTACAAGGGGAAACCAGGTCATTGCCCACTCCACCCACAGCAACGCTCACTGTCTCTGAGTCTCTAACTGAAGTAGATCTTAGATGCCCTAACGAGCCAATTAACGGGTCAGTCTCCTGTGCAGCCTGTGAAATAGGCTTTGTCTTTTTTCCAGTGTCACAGATTGATTGATTCAGAATATCAAGGGGACAGAGGGAAGCTGCCACATAGTGAGGCTGGGAACAGGCTGGCGGGATCCAGAAGCTCCTTGGGGTAACTCCCAGTTCTCCTTGGGTTAGGGGAGAGAGCATTTTATTTTATTTTTTTTTAAGATTCTTTACTTGTTTATTTGATAGAGATCACAAGTAGGCAGAGAGGCAGGCAGAGAGAGAGGAGGAAGCAGGCTCCCCGCTGAGCAAGAGAGCCCAATGCGGAGCTCGATCCAAGGACGCTGGGATCATGAGCTGAGCCGAAGGCAGAGGCTTTAACCCACTGAGCCACTCAGGTGCCCCAAGAGCATTTTAAATTATACAAAGTCTAGTTGCATTAGGTTGTGTAGGAGGAATTTTTTCTTTGGAAAGTATAAATATGGGAAAAAGGAATCAGGTCAATGTTTGACCATCAAAGGGAAGGATTCCAGCAGTTGTTTGGTTGGTTTGGCTAGCCGGCATCCGAATTTCTCTCTTGTTTGGAAATTCCCCAGTCCTAAAAGTTTTGGTGGATTGGAAGAACCCACTTCTCACTATAGAAGCTGAGATGCTACACACTTGCTTTCCCAGGCCCCTTCACGGCTGGGGAATAGCAGGCGACCTACGTTCTGTAAGCAGACACACCTTATCCCCATAGAATTAGAAATGAGTGATGCTAAATAGCCCAGATGATAGAGAATCTGCTGTATCAGCAGGCAGAAGGGCAGCAATGTTGAGTTTCCATGACTAGGAGTGCCACGTGGCAGTCAGCATCCAACCCCGAATCTTGTTATGTCCACCAGCCTGTTTATACGTCTGTGTGACGTATTTGTGCTTCGATCCTGGCAGCGGCCTGACCTGCCTCGGTTGTACACACTTTCCTTTCTTGAGATGTGCTAAGCTCTCCAAACCCTTTCTAATAAATTATTTTTCTGCTTCAGTGCACGAGGAAACGTGTAGTTGGTTCATTGTGATATACTAAGAGCTCTGGTGCAGGTGGTTATTATCTCATGGGAATCAAAACTTGAGAGGTTAAATGACCCTCAAAAGAACAGAACCAGGGAGTGGCAGGGCTCCGTCCTCTCGTCCATCTGTTTTCCATTCCAGCACACAGCAATATCCAGAACTGGAATGTTTCCCTCTGAAGAAAAACTGCTCAAATCAAAGATGCTGTCACATTGACATGGAGAAAAATCATTCACATTTTAAAGGGGGATTAGGAAAAAATCATTTTTTTTCCAGAAACGTTTCCCAAATTCTGCTTATCAGAATCCACCACAAGAGTGGAAAGCACTGGAATGTAATACTTCCAACCTTTTCAAAACAAAATCTGTTTCCTTTGTCTGCCACAGCATGCCAGAAAAAAACGTCCCTAAGAAACTACAAAAAAGTCAAAGCGGTGTGGTTTTGAAGGTGGGGTTCAGAGCTGACAGCCAAGAAAGAATTCCTGAGGTGTCTCTGGGGCAAAAAAGTGGTTTTATTGAAGCACAGGGACAGGACCTAGGAGCAGAAAGAACTGCTGCCCTGGGGATTTTGAGGAACAACTGATTGTATACTTTGGAGTTGGGGGAGATAGAGACAAAGGGAAGTTTCCAAAAGGACTTTCAGATGCTAAAGAAGACTCCAAGGACCTAGAGGCCCGGCTATTGTCAAGCTAAAATTGTTTTTCCCTCTAGCAAAGCATTACTATTAGGACAGTTGGGAGGAATGACATCCTGGAGCAAAGTCCTGCTCTGCCTGCCTCAAGTATTTGTAATGGGCTGCAGGTTTTAAGGAAGTTTAATTTTATCTACATTTCTTTTGCCTTTGTTCACCACATTAAAAGGACAGCACCTTTTTCCTCCTGCAACAAACTAGAAACCATCTTTTGGATAATTAATTGACTAAAAGGACTTTACTCCAGGGAGGTTCCAGTTCCTGTCTATCATTAAACAATAGTGGGAGGTGCACAAACTCCAAATCCACAAGTCCAGCCCCTTCACAAGAATTTGAAGTTGGCTTGATGACTGGTTTTGAATAAACAACGCCCAGCCTCTTCCTCCCCAAAATTTCTGGACTAGTCATGTCTTACACAGAGTGGGTACTCCATGAACACTGAATGAATGACTACATCTTCGTCATTCCTATATTAGGAGTTCAAGGGTGCTTGGGCGGTGTGGCCTGTTAAATATCTGACTCTTGGTTTCAGCTCAGGTCATGATCTCAGGGTTGTGAGATCAAGACCTGCTACGAGCTGGGTGCTCAGCATGGAGTCTGCTTGAGTCTTTTGCCCTCTCCCTCTGTCCTTCCCACTCGTGCTCTCTCTCTAAGATAAATAAAAAAATTAAAAAAAGCTTTCAAAGCCCTATAATTTGGAGTTCAGATCCTGTAGAGAGCAAAATGAAGTCCCTCGTCAAGCAGCGGTCTGTATCAAGCAATGATGCAACCGGCTCAGGCACTGCTGGGAGACATCGCTGGACCAACATCAGCTGACTGCCCAGAACCAGGAGCAGAACCAGAGGAGGTCTGCAGGTCTGCAGACCTGAAAATGATGCAATCCCTTTAAAAAGGAAAGGATTTGGGCAGCAAACCATCAGACTCTTTGGACCTGACACCTCTATATATAGTCTGACCACTTAAAAAAGGCAACTTCCCCGGAAGGTTCTGCCTGATGGATCTCCAGACAGAACTGAGATCCTTCCCTGCTTGAACATCAGAAGCAGTACGGGCCAAAAGCTGACCCAGACCAGACAGAGCCCTCATCTCAGCTGCGTGCTCACAGACTGACTTCTCACTCGGTTCCTTAACTTTCCACTTCTATTAGCTTGTTTGTTGTGTGGCTTGGGTTCTCTGCCCATACATGCGCTGTGTAAGAAGCCAGGTCTAATCCCATGGTGAGTGGTCGTTGAGTTTGGAATCCTGAACCTGCTATGTCATTGCAATTTAACTTTGCTTTATGAGTGAATAAAGCTGACATGTGTGAAAAGACACAACTCATGTGTGCACCTTCATAGCGGGCTCATGACAGGTCCTAAGTACATGAAGGATCTGAAAAACAGAAATTCTTTTATTTTTTTGTACTCTTGTTGTCTTCTTTCATTTCTTTTGTTAATGCCCAAATTCCTTTCCGTGATGTTGCTAGTGCTGAAGAAGATGAGCTGGGAGCAAATAAGGCATGATCAACAGAGCCAGACTTTCTAAAGTATGCCTAGAAAAGCAGAGAATTCCAGAGACGTGGATGAAAAGCTCTGGCCCAGAAGGGAGGCTGTTCTCAGCCATTGCTGATGGTTCTCAGAGAACATACACTAATAGAATTAGACATAATATTTTCTTATCCCTGAGCTAGAAGAAAGGCAAGAGCCAGCATCCTCAGTGTCCAGGGTTCCCCTCTACCTACTTGGGGTGGGGGTGGGGAATAATTTGTATCAGATAAATATTTACATCCTGTCCAAGATCAATATTCAGTGAGTCTGAAGATAAACCTAAGACCCACTCTGCACCACAATCTCCCACTCCTGCTTCTTATTCACCCCCACCCTCTTTCTTTTATTTAAAAAAAAAAAAAAAAAAAAAAGCAGGCACCTTGGTGGCTCAGTTGTTAAGGTCTGGCTTTGGCTTGTTGCGGAACCTGGACTGGATCCTGGCAGAAGAACCAAGCAGCACTCAGAGACTTTGGAGGATCGGCGGTTTATTTAACAGCAGTGGGCTCAGATGACATTGTTCTCCAAAGGTCTGAGCCCCAAGCACACGCGGGGAGGGGGATTTATACCCTTCTACTTCCGCATACTTGGTACTTTTGGTGCGGGCGGGAAACAGGGTAGGAAAGAAGAACCCAGGAGGGCTTGAGACAGGGACTGGAATTCCCTTGCTGGTTTGGTCAGCCATCTTAGAGCACAGTTTTTCCCTATCACCCCTCCCCCCCTTGGGTGCCCCTTTAAACACCTAGATTAGAGAACAGCATTATCATCTATTACCATGGCCCTGCAAGGCTAATATTTGGGCAGTGGCTTGCCTGGTAATAATGTTTTCTATGAACTTGGCAATCCATCTTAAGGTTCCTAAGGCTGCCCAATAAGCAATAACAATAACAAGTTTCTGGGAGAAAGTCCAGTCAGAAAGGGGAGCAATGTAAAGTCCAAATCCTGAGGTGAGGGTGCGGTGTCATGCCAACAATAGCCAGGGACCATGGTGAACAGATGTCCATGAGTTGGTGAGGTCTCATCGAAGGTGGAGCTGGAGCAGGTCCATAGGATCTGGTTGGGCTTCCCACTGGTGTGATTCATCCATCCGGTGAGGGCCTTCTTTACTCTATAGTGATGGACCCATTCGGTGACACCTAAGACCCTGAAGGCAGTAGGGTTGGTTAGAACATCAGTGTGGGGCCCAGTCCACCATGGTTTGAGAATGTCCTTTCTAAAGCTTCTCAGGAGATGCGCCTTCAAGTTTTTCCCAGGGCTTGGAGGTGTTGGGACACCTCTAAGTTTCCAATCTGTCTGAGGTCTCCTCTAAGCCTACTTACTACGGGGGGTGGCCTGCCATAGAGCTTTTGAGGTGAATTATAGCTGTGGCAATCTTTTAATTCCAGTTGACTAAAACAGTATCAGTGACGTCCAACAGTTATGCTCTACAGAAGTGCAACGTTCACGTCCAGGCATGAGGGTAGCTGGATTTTAAAGTCTGACAGGTTTTAGGTATTATTTCAGGCGTCTCTATCAGTGTAGCCTGGTATTTAATAAGTTGGCCTCCATCACCCATCGGCGGCCTTTAGTTTCTAATATAAATCTGGACCTGATGCAAAGTCATTACAGTCAGGGACTGTCCCATAGTGAGCTTTGAGGCTCCTTTTACAAAGAGGGCTGTTCTATGCTTAGCTAAAGACTTTGTTTGTAATTGTACCTCAATAGAGGTGGCTTCTAGGATAAATATGACTAAGGGAAGAAACCATTAAGAAGCCCTTTTCCTGAGTGGTCCAGCCTTAACAATATCCTAATTACAAAGGATCACTGGCAAGTGGGATAAAATCTGTCAAGAGATAAGGGGAGTCCCACATGCATCATCCAATCCAATCATAAAGATAGTGGGGTCATCTATTATCTCCACAAGTCCATAGTTAATCCTATGGGGTGGGGTATGCTTCTGGCTTTTAGGCAATTTTATTATCCCAGCCACACAGAACTGGTCAAGGTGATAGTTAAGTTATATAACTGTTGGGGAGTCAATCCCATTTTCCAGTTGTTTTATTGCGGAAAATCTGAGGTGACCGAGGAAAACTCAAATGCCACACGGGAGAGCAGTGAAAACTTAGCTTTATTAACGCTAGCGGGCTCAGCGGGATTCCATCCCAAAGACTGAGCACCCGACAGGGTTAGGAGTGAGTTTTTATGGTTACCGGAGTGGGGGATGGTAATCAGGTGTTTTCCTGATCTCTCAAGGCCCGGATGCTTTCCCAGTCTCCCAAGGGCAAATGGCCCCTTCATGTGGAAGTATAATCTATGTGGAGGTGTCTCAGGAGAGTGCTAAATCACCCCGGGGGGCTGTTTCTTTTTCCTTTTTTTTTTTTTTTTTAAGATTTTATTTATTTGACAGACAGAGATGATTACAAGCAGGCAGAGAAAGAGGAGGAAGCAGGCTCCCCACCGAGCGGAAAGCCTAATGCAGGGCTCAATCCCAGCACCCTGAGATCTTGACCGGAGCTGAAGGCAGAGGCCCTAACCCACTGAGCCACCCAGGTGCCCCTCTTTTTCTTTTCTTATTCAAACAGGATCAGGCATCTGGTCTTTTTCTTCTGTCTCAGCAGGAGCAATGACTTATTATCTTATCTTAGTCAAATGGGATGGCTATTTGGTCTTTTCTGGCCTTAGCAGGAGCAAAGGGGAGCCAGGGACGGAAAGGGGCTGGAGCCAGGAGTCTCTATCCGCCTCAGTTTAATCATGTGCCATGGGGTCCTGTTATTATCCCCACTGAATAAAAAGCAAGAAGATCATCTAAATGAGCTATTGTTTAACTTCTCTGAAGTTGAAGTATACTTCAAGTTGTCCAGGTTAGGTAAACAACATTAAAAAATAATCAAGGGACGCCTGGGTGGCTCAGTTGGTTAAGCGGCTGCCTTCGGCTCGGGTCATGATCCCAGCATCCTGGGATCGAGCCCCACATCAGGCTCCTTGCTCAGCAGGGAGCCTGCTTCTCTCTCTGCCTCTGCCTGCCACTCTGTCTGCCTGTGCTCACTCTCTGACAAATAAATAAAATCTTTAAAAAAAAAAAAAAGAGACAATCAAATCTAGAATCCACAAGGTATGTTACTAAAACATAATTTTTCAGGGGTGCCTGGGTGGCTCAATGGGTTAAAGCCTCTGCCTTCAGCTTGGGTCATGATCCCAGGTTGCTGGGATCAAGCCTCGAATCGGGCTCACTGCTCAAGGGAGCCTGCTTGCCCCCCCCCCCTCTGCCTGCCTCTCTGTCTACTTGTGATCTCTGTCTGCCAAATAAATAAATAAAGCCTTTTAAAAAAAACATACTTTTTCTCTCTAAAATAGCCCTCATTTCCAGAGACAGCCAAATCAGGACTAATTTATCTGAAAAACAAGTCCAGTTTAAACAGATTTGGCCTAATTATTTTCATAAGCTCAGCAAGAACAGTGAGTGATCATAGAGATCTTTTAGAATCTGCTTTGCTGGAACTTCTTTTTTTTTTTTTTTTTTAAGATTTTATTTATTTATTTGACAGACAGAAATCACAAGTAGGCAGAGAGGCAGGCACAGAGAGAGGGAGAGGCAGGCTCCCTGCCGAGCAGAGAGCCCGATGTGGGGCTCTATCCCAGGACCCTGGGATCATGACCTGAGCCGAAGGCAGAGGCTTTAACCCACTGAGCCACCCAGGCACCCCTTTGCTGGAACTTCTTATAAGGAATCTCTAGGTTGAGCTTTTTTTTTTTTATTTTTTTTTAAGATTTTATTTATTTATTTGTTAGAGAGAGAGAGAGCGAGCACAGGCAGACAGAGAGGCAGGCAGAGGCAGAGGGAGAAGCAGGCTCCCTGCCGAGCAAGGAGCCCGATGTGGGACTCAATCCCAGGACGCTGGGATCATGACCTGAGCCGAAGGCAGCCGCTTAACCAATTGAGCCACCCAGGTGTCCCTCTAGGTTGAACTTTTAGTAGCCTCTCCAGGCCAGAAGCCAAGCCAAGTCTTTGCCATCAGACATGACTGCAATACCTGTCGATTGGGGCGAATTCCTCTAGTGATGGCTAAGTATTAACCATTTGTGAACTGTTACAACAGAATTTTTAGATGGCAAATTTATGAATCAGTTAAGCACAAGACATGTTTACCAACAGATTTAAATATTCTTAGTTTCTTTGCAGTAAGTCAGAGCACAAACCTATGTCCAGTAATTAACAACTTAGCATTTTATCCTATTTGAAAGACCTAGATGTCCAACAAATTTAATTCCATTTATCATTCAACCAAAACTTTGAAGTTTCAGGTTACCAAAGACTTTGAAAGCTATATCAACAATTACCCATGAATACTTTGAGACAATTAACCATACGTTTAGTCATCACTTTGCTAACGAATTTCAACAGAGATAATGACCTTATTTGACCTTCAGTAAACCTTATTAGAATAAAAGTTTCACATTTACCATTGATACATCTGTCTGAATTAAACTAACAAACTTAGTTTAAATGCTGAAATATGTTCCACCAGGATCTTCCCCATGGTCAGTTTTCACCTGAGACACATGAGGAAATCTGAAGTGGGTGGCAGTAGGTCCTGTGGGTGCTCTTCTTGCTCCTTGACAGTGGTGCCTGAGGCCCTGAGGATGGTCTAGAAGCCAGTAATGCAGGCTGCACCCAAGGTGGTGCAGAAACAGGAAAGGGGGGGATGGGGAGGCAGAAGAGACAAAGTGCTTCCAGAGGGCAGAGAAAGTGTTCCCAGTTCCAATGATCATCAGCTCCAGAGGAGCAGATACCATGTTTTCCCGCCAACAAGGGCGGGGATAGACAATCCACATTGGGCCAGAGAAGACAGGGAATTTCCCCGAAACAAAGGAGGCTTGGCAGCTGCTTAGGAATATTCCTTAAAGTCCCCATCCTGAAGGACACCTGGGATCCTGACCTGATAGGAAGGCAGATGCTTTAACCCACTGAGCCACCCAGGGGCCTCTCCCACTTTCTCTTAAAGGTAAATATGAGAGCTCCTGTTGTTTTGCATTCTGCTTCTGTCTGGATCAAGTTTCCTGTGGGCTATCAGAGCTGCTAATTCAGGTATCACCCCACACATGCCACTTACAAGAAGCAGGAGCACTGTCTTCCTGCAGCTCAGCTTAAGCTCTTGGTCAGAGGAGGACTGTGGTCCCCACACTTTCTGCCGGGTTCGTCCTTGTCCAAAGCTCATCCGCTTTTCTGCCCCCGATGCCCCTGGGCAGGGCCTCCCTGATAGGCTTTGCTTCCTTACAGCCTTCGGGCTCTTTTACTTGGGTTACAAATGACCTACTTTGGTCCTTCCTATTAACACAGAATTGGACCCATGGGGGCAGAGTTTGGGCTTTCTGAAGCCAAGAATCAATATACAGGAATTGGTCAGGGTGTCTGGAGTCCCGACCATAATTTTGTAAATGACCGGGACAGTGGGTAGGTCTTAAGGTCCCTCAGAGGGCCAGTTGACCCCAAAGGTGGCTCATTCCAATTCACATGATGTGCCTAATTTTCCAGATGTTTTGATCCCATAGTCTCCCGAGAATTGCTTCTTAAAATTTTGAGCATATAGTCTAAGACTGTAGGTTTTGAAGAGCTTCCACCTTGATGAGCAGGGAGGCTCTCTTGGCCACCCTGTGTGTTCGGCATAAAGACAAACGAAGGGTGGGTGTTCCTCCAAAAGAGAGACCAGTCAGATGCCCCCCTGTCTGCCATCCCAGGGGACACCTGGGTGCCTCTTAGCCTTAGTGAGTCTGTATGAACCCCAGACTGGCACCCCAAGACCCTTAGACCTTATGAGGTCACCATGGAAGCAGGTTAGGGCCACTTGGACTCCATAGGCTTCTGGGGCCCCTATGGGTGCCCACCCGTGGAGCCACAGAATCAGTCTGCCCAACAAGCCAGGTCAAAGTGCACATTCACTCAGGCATTCACACTGAAATCACTATAGTTCCTCCCCTCCAGGAGGCCCTGACCTGTGGAATCCCTTTTGGAAATTCCTTCCTGTCCTCCCTTACGGGGAGGTGGGGGGGGGGGGGGCTCCTGACCTGAAGGACCTCCTCCCCTGGGAGGCCCTACCTGTGAGACCTCTAAGAGGTCTCTGGGAGGTGATCAGTCTCCCCTTCCACCCTCAGGGGTGGGCCTGACCGGGTCCTGGGGCCCGAGGTTGGGTTTCCTGGTCGGGAGCCAAATGTCACAGAACCTGAACTGGATCCTGGCCGAAGAACCAAGCGGCACTCGGGGACTTTGGAGGATCAGAGGTTTATTTAATACCGGTGGGCTCGGATGACGTTGTTCTCCAAAGGTCTGAGCCCTGAGCTCAAGCAGGGAGGGGGACTTACACCCTTCTGCTTACACATACCTGGTACTTTTGGCACGCGGGAAACAGGGCAGGGAAGAAGAACCCAGAGGGGCTTTGAGACAAGGACTGGAATTCCCTTGTTGGTTTGGTCAGCCATCTTAGAGCACAGTTTTTCCCTATTGGGCTCAGGTCATGACCGCAGGGTCCTGGGATCGAGCCCCGAATCGGGCTCCCTGCTCAGTGGGAAACCTGCTTCTCCATCCCTTACTACCCCTGCTTGTGTTCTACTCTCACTTTCTCTTTCTGTGAAATAAATAAAACATTTTTTAAAATATAAATAAATAGGGGCACCTGGGTGGCTCAGTGGGTTAAGCCTCTGCCTTCGGCTCAGGTCATGATCTCAGGGTCCTGGGATGGAGCCCAGCATCGGGCTCTCTGCTCAACAAGGAGCCTGCTTCCCCCTCTCTCTCTGCCTGCCTCTCTGCCTACTTATGATCTCTCTCTGTCAAATAAATAAAATCTTAAAAATATATATGTATATGTATGTAAAAGTTTGTTTGTTTTTAAAAATTAAAAAACAACAACAACAACTACCTACCTGGAGGCCCAGTGTAGGCAGAATAATATCTCCCTCCCCTGCACCACCAGGCCCTCATCCTAATCCTTGGAACCTGTGAATCCTACCCTGCCAGAGACTTTGCAGATTAAGGGCCTCAACGTGGGGAGATTATCCTGGCGGTGTGGGCCCAATTGTATCACATTAGTCCTTAACAGCAGAGAAACTTCCCTGGTGCTGGAGAGCTGAGAAAGGAGAAGACTGGCCGGGGGAGGAGATTCAATTCCTAGGACAGCAAGGAATTAAATCCCACCAATCACCAGAAGGAGCAAGACCACCGGACCTCCCCCAGAGCCTCTAGAGAGGAACACGCACGGCCTGTGCACACCTGGATCTTAGCCTCCTGAGACCAGGGCAGACTTGTGACCTACAGAGCTGTGAGATACCAAGTTGGTGTTGTTGAAGCGTCCCCATTTCTGGTCATTTGTTATG
>ML111818.1:0-56968 GCA_003697995.1 Taxidea taxus jeffersonii
GTTTCTTTTCCTTCCTTTCTCCAACCCGATCGACCAGAAGAGACAACCGCCATGGGCTGATCTGTTCACAGAGCGCAGGGCAGCCTTGGCACCCAGGCATCGATCACAGGGAAGTGGTCCTGACCGTCCCTTCCCAGCCTCAGGAAGGGAAACTTGGGGCGGGCTGTGTGCTGCGCGGCCAGCCCAGGGCTCCGTGGTGCATGGCTGCCACCTACAGGTCGCACGTGGAAACAGATTCTGGAGGCAGCAAACCAGAACAAAGAAAAACAGAAAAGGACCCCAAGCCCTGTCCAAAAGCAAGATGATTTGGTCAGAATCAGTTTTTAGATAAATCATGTCACAGGCTAAAGTTAAACTCCTTCCCTCGAGACGTCACATCTCTGAAAGTGCGCTCTCATGCGACAGAATTATTAAAATTAAAAAGCTCAAGTTTGGCCTCTCTCAAAATAAGGAAGGAGGGGAGAGAGACAGAGAGAGGGGGAGATAACATGCTTGGAAAAATAAGCCTCATCATCACCATCGCCATCATCTCACAGAGGGGGAAGTTGAAGAGCCAAGAGGGGCCAGATTTCTCACGGTCCCATAGCTGGGAAGCAGTGCTGGCGGGATTGGAATGCAGGGTCTGTCTGGTCTTTGATTCAAAAACAAACGAATCATGTCAAATCCATATAAAACTTTAAATTTCTTGCCCATGCATGGTTAGTGGCCTTGCAGCTGATCCCCCGGGTCCCCCACAACCCCAGGAGGGACGTGCCCGTGTGGCTGTTCTGTTCCAAGATCACCAGGACCCAAGAGGTCCTGTTCCAAGTTCATCTGTTCCAAGAAGACCTGGTGCACTTGGGTTCGTCTCCCCGGGAGCACCGGCTTTGCTCTGTTGTATACCTCCTGCCCCCGCAGCACCCATGTGTCAGATGGCGGCTGAGATCAGAGGGAGGAGTCCGTGATGGTCAAAGTGGGTGAAGAGGCTCATCTCCAAGGGAAATGGCCACAGACGAGGCCCCACGACCACCACGTGCTAAAGCCCCCCTTCTCAACCTGACAAGCGGGAGGAAGTGGTCCCTCTGTTGGAGTCAGAAGCAGAGGTGTGACCCAGATGGAGGGGCTGATGGAAAGGGTCATGTCCTTAGGCAGGGCCTGGGGACGGGTCTTGTGCCATGGACCCCTCTGGGAAGTCTGTGGACCCATCCTTAGCGTACCACTTTCAGAGAGGGGTTCCCACCACAATACAGAGAGAGAAACACACAGGATGCTAAAGGAAACCAATTATGGGCAAATAAGCTATGAAATTCTTTTAAAGTGAGTGATATTGTATTATATGTGTGTCTTAGTCTGCTAGGGCGGCCATAAAAAAATACCACACTCTGTGTGGCTTCAACAGCAGATGTGTTTTTCTGGGGGCTAGAGGTCCTGGAGCAAGGTGACAGCAGTTTCCGTTGTCGGTGTCAGACCGCTGCCTTTGCCGTATCCTCACAGGGTGGAGACAGAGCTCTGGTGTCTTCTTCTTCTTCTTCTTCTTCTTTTTTAAGATTTTATTTGTTTATTTGACAGAGAGAGACACAGCGAGAGAGGGAACACAAGCAGGGGGAGTGGGAGAGGAAGAAGCAGGCTCCCCCCTGAGCAGGGAGTTGATGCGGGGCTCAATCCCAGGACCCCGGGATCATGACCTAAGCTGAAGGCAGACGCTTAACGACTGAGCCACCCAGGCACCCTTCTTCTTCTTAAAAGGACATTGTCTTATGGTGGGGGCTCGGTCTTTATGACGTCACCTAAATCTAATTACCTCCCCAAGCTTTCCCCTTCTAATACCATCACTTTAGGGGTTAGAGCTTCAGCATAGGAATATGGGGGGGGCACAAAGAGTCCATAACAGGGTGCATCTTTGTTGATGCTTTAAATGACGGACTCCTGTGGCCGACCGACTCCCCAGTGCATTTGTGAAGAGGTGATGAGTATAACTGATATTTTGAGATATTTACCACAGTGTAATGTGACGTGAAAATGTTGGTGACTTCCATTGGTGACAATGGCATAGGCACTTGGAAAAATTAAGTATACATTTTTCCCCCATCCATATTCAAAGATGCTTACATTTCGTCCATGGATCCCACTTGATAAGCGTCACCAAAGTCACTGGCTTGTATTCACTGGATTGGGAGGGGTCGAGGGAATCTAAAACTTGCTGCATTAAATAGCTCTTTCCTGGTGTGCCCAGAGAGGCGTCGTGATGGTGTCGGGAGAACCCTGGGGCAGGGGTTCCCACCACAAGGCACTATGGCCCCCAGTATTTATCTTTCCCTAACCCTATCATCTTTCCAAAATGGAGGATGCGGGTGTGTTGTAGGGTCTATTCTTTTTTTTTTTTTTTTTTAAAGATTTTATTTATTTATTTGTTAGAGAGAGAGAGAGAGAGAGAGAGCGAGCACAGGCAGACAGAGTGGCAGGCAGAGGCAGAAGCAGGCTCCCTGCTGAGCAAGGAGCCCGATGTGGGACTCGATCCCAGGACGCTGGGATCATGACCTGAGCCGAAGGCAGCCGCTTAACCAACTGAGCCACCCAGGCATCCCTGTAGGGTCTAATCTAAGTTCAGTGTTCTCTTCTCGCCATCTGGCTTCGGAACCCGGTGAAAGAGAATATTGACAGGTTGAGTTGAAACTTTTGGCCTCAAAGTGCTGACCTTATAGGCAGTTCCTTTTTTTTTTTTTTTTAAGACTTACCTACTTTTAATTTTTTTAATTTTTAAAAAAAATTTATTTATTTGACTGATAGAGAGATCACAAGTAGGCAGAGAGGCAGGCAGAGGGAGAGGGGGAAGCAGGCTCCCTGCTGAGGAGAGAGCCCAGTGCGGGGCTCGATCCCAGGACCCTGAGATCATGACCTGAGCCGAAGGCAGAGACTTAACCCACTGAGCCACACAGGTGCCCCCTACTTTTTATTTTAGAGAGAGAGAGATCGAGAGAGTGCACATGCACATGCAGGGAGAGGGGCAGAGGGAGAGAGAAAGGGGAAGCAGACTCCCTGCTGAGTTGAGGATCCATCTCAGGACCCCAGTATCTCCACCTGAGCCAAAACCAAGAGTCAGATGCTTAACTGACTGAGCTACCCAGGCACCCCGGGGAGTTCTTCAGAATTTCATTTCCTTCCTGAAAATATTAGGGAATCCACAGATTTGTGTTCCTTAGGGAAATGGTTGGTGTTTGTAGTGTTTAAGGCCAAAAGAACCCATTTGTAAGTAAAGTAAAAATGACAATGAATGAGTGGGGAGAGGTGGAATCAGTTGGAAAGTTGTCAGATCTCAGTAGAAATACCTTAGTCAACTAGAGGCCAATTTTCTTGAATAGTTTCAATCTCCAAACTCATTAAAGATGGATCAAGAGATCCTCTCTTTCTCTTAAAGAAAACCAGAGACCGATTCTAGAGTAACTCTCTTAAAGCCATACCTTTTGGGTCTCTCCTGGAATCACAACACCCACAGAGATGTTTTAGTCATACTTTCTAATCGTAAAGGAAAACCTCCCATGTTACTTTATTTAGATTCTTCTTTTCCCTCTGAGATAATGGCATCATTGGCACTTGTTCAACACCCAGGAGTAGAGGCTCACGTAAGACCTCCAGTCTATGTAGGTTTGAGGGCACCGTGCTCAGATGGCCACACTGTGGCTTTTCTGCAACAGGTCTGGGGAGGACTCTACCCAAGGGGGGACTCTTCCCCGGGGGAGGATTCTGCCAAGAGGAGGACGGCAGCCTCCAGGCTGCACGCCAACTCAGAAAGCTGGCTCCCCCATGGGCAGCTCTCCAAAGCCAAGCCTGGTGGTAATGGGGTGGGAGGACGATGAAGAACACGGAGCCAGCAGATGGGGGAAGGAGGTAGGAAGGGCAGGGTAGCTTATGAATTCATTCGGAGTTGTAAAAAAAACTAGGGATGCTGATGAGTCTTCATGAAAAGGGAAATTCTCAATATGACTCAGACACGCACACTCATTTCCCCAGTTCCACCTTTGTTACCAAAAAAAAAAGCCAATGGGATTTTTAAGAGCAAATGGGCCACGTTGCAGTAAACACCCTGGACATGTGCTCAGTTCTTTCCCTAAGAGTTAGACTCCTGTTAGACACCTGTCCCTAAGACACACCATGAAATTCCCCCAGCGGAGTAAGAGTGTTTCCTGATGAAAAAAACTCCTTATTCTTTAAATGTCGTTATTGTGTTTAGATGATGGACACTGAGATAATTTGGGCTGAATAAATAAAGAGCAGATCAGAAGATATAATTTTTTGTTACAATTTAAGCATGTGATTTTGACAAGTATCCTTTTGGTGTGTCTACCTATTAGGCATTTGTATGCAAATCTAAGAAGAGCTTAACCTTCATGTAATTCACCATATACATTTCTCAGGATGGCCTGTTGTCTTTGTAGGCTCAACTAGTTATATATGGACATAACATACCATCATTTCTTAATTGTGTGATTATTGTATAAATGTTTCTTTTCCATTTTTTTGCTATTTTGAAATATTTCCTTCATAGAGCTTTTTTCTTCCATTTGACTTAAGGGTAAAGTTTGGGGCAAATTCTTTAATTGCATAACCAGATCACCAACTACGAATAGTTCATCTAAATCAATGTGTACTACCATTTGGCTTTGCCAAAGAGTTGTACAATTTGATGATGCCAGCAGCAATGAAAAATGTTCTAACTTCATCACAAATTTACCAGCACAAGGTTCTAACAACAACAAAAAAAAACCAAGCCAAACAAACAAAAAACCCCTTTGTTATTTCATAGGGTATGAGATAGTTCTTCTTATTTTTAAAAAGTTTTTATTTATTTATTCATCCATTTATTTAGAGAGCTCGAGTAGGGGGAGGGGCAGAGGAAGAGGGAGAGGGAGGGAGAGAACCTCAAGCAGACTCCCAAATCTTGTCTAAGATTTGACACGTTAGGAGAAATCACTGACATACAAAGATTGACACATTTGACTATGTAAAATATACACGGTGCGTGGAGTCCGACCTGCGGCTCGATCCCATGACTCTGAGATCGTGACCTGAGCTGAAATCAAGAGTTGGATATTCAACCAACTGAGCCCCCCAGGCACCACAAAATAGCTCTTCTTTTAATTTACATCTGTATACTGATGAGATTGGATATTTTCTCAAATACTGTTTCCTATTTATATTTTCTCCTTTGGGGACTTACCTGTCCCTACCTCCCTATTTCTACTAGTGGGTTTTTCATGTCTTTCTACAACATTGGAAGGACTTCTTTAAGATATTAAACTTTGGCTATTTCCATTTGAGGAAAATAATTTTTAATTATAAATTCATATATTTTACATAGTCAAATGTGTCAATCTTTGTATGTCAGTGATTTCTCCTAACGTGTCAAATCTTAGACAAGGATTATCTCCACAGATTTGTTTCATGCTTTATTCTCCTTCCAGATTTTTAAAGCGATCTTTAATATTTTGTGTACTGAGGGGCACCTGGGTGGCTCAGTCCATTAAGTGTCTGCCTTTTGCTCAGGTCATGATCCCAGGGTCATGGGATCAAGCCTGGCATCGGGCTCTGTGCTCAGCGAGAAGCCTGCTTCTCCCTCTCGCTCTGCTCCCTCTGCTTGTGCTCTCTCTCTCTGTCAAATAAATAAATAAATAAAATCTTTACAAAATATTTTGTATACTGAATTCTTTAACCCTCCCGCAGTTTGTCTTGGCGACTAACAGAATTTCTCACGTACTGATCACCCATATCAGAACCACTTGAGGTACATGTTGACCATCTAGATTCCCGGACCCTAGCTTGACTGAGTCAGAACCTGTGGAGGTGACCCCAGTTCCATTATGAGAGAAAACACTGGACACATCAAAATTCAGGGACCTTGTACAAAATACCAGGCTATTTTCCTTAAGAGGAATACCTGACCAGTACTTCTCAAGACAGTCAAGGTCCCCAGAACAAGAAAAAGACAGACGTTGTCACAGACCCAAGTAGCTGAAGGAGATAGGATGACTAAATCAATTCGGGTCTTGGAACAGGATGAGACATTAATGGAAACACTGATAAATTCCAAAACAAGTCTCAGTTCAGTGAACAGTAATGTGCGAATGTTAATTTGTTTTGATAAAGTCCCACGGTAATAACGTTAAGTGATGACATTGGGTGAGGCGTCTACGGGAACTCCCTGTTCCATCTTGGTGAGTCTTCTGTAAGTCTAAAATGATTCTCAGATAAGTTTATTAAAAAAAAAAAGGTATTGAGATGGTGCTCAAGGGTCTTTATGTTTATTTATTCATTTCAAAGATTTTATTTATTTATTTGACAGAGATCACAAGTAGGCAGAGAGGCAGGCAGAGGGAGAGGGGGAAGCAGGCTCCCTGCTGAGGAGAGAGCCCAGTGCGGGGCTCGATCCCAGGACCCTGAGATCATGACCTGAGCCGAAGGCAGAGACTTAACCCACTGAGCCACCCAGGTGCCCAGGTCTTTAATAAGCATGTCAAGTGATCCATACTGTGGAGGGTATGGATACACTGGGATGGGTGAGTGTCATGGATGTGGGTGATTCATGGCGGAAGCGGGGGGGGGGGGGTTGGAATCCATCTTTTGTCTTGAAGACATTAATAGTGTCTGTTTCTGTCCTCTGTTCTGTTGTTCAGGTCTGTAGTTAGGCTTTGGAGCCCTGGAAGGGTTCAGACCCAGAGCTCAGGGGCAGAGGCTGCGGTGAACCGGCTGGGCTCCTGGCCTCCCCACCCCCTCATGGCCTCGGGTTTTCCAGCCGTATCCTCAGAGCCTTGCCTCCGTCATTCTCATTCCTTGGTTTTCTCTTCCCTCAGTTTCAACCTTGTGCCCTGCGCTCAGCTGCAGACATCCAAGGTTGGAGGCGCAGAGGCCAGGGGACTGGCTGCTTTCTCTGAGCCCATTTCTAGGAGCAATTTTAAGATAGAAGATGGCCACAACGTTTGTCTAAACTATGGTAAAACGACCTGAGGAAAAACCAGGAGAAAGTAGGAGCATGAGACCCTTAGAGAAGGTAGACCAGGAACGCTGCCTGTGACTCCCATCCTGTGATTTTCTTTGGGTGAAATGTCCAGGCTGGGCCAGAAAGCAGAATAATGCAGACAGAAAGCAGAATAATGATGGGGCTGGGGCGAGGGGCACGGGGCGGGCTGCTCCTGGGTGCAGGTCTTTCTGGGGGCGCTCAAAGTGTTCTGGCATTAGACGGTGGGGACAATTGCATAGCTCTCCTGAATTGTACACTTTTCAAAGTGTGGGCTTTATGGCGTGTGAATTACATCTAAAAAAAAAAAAATAGCAAGGTATCTTTTGAAATGCATCTCCTGACCCCGCCCGGACCAGAGGAACAAGGCTGTCCACGCCACATTAGAAGGGACCCATGTGTTCCTCCCGCTCTGGCCTCACTAGGCAGCGGCCTGATGCCCGTCAACGCCCAGCAGAGAAAAGACAGACTGGATTTGAATCTTGGCTCTCTCTCTCTCAGTTGCCAGATGGATGACCTTGGGCAAGCCATGTGACCCCCCTGAGCCTCTGTTTCTTCAGTGTCAAGTAAGGATGATACTACTATTTATCTCATGTGCTATTAAGAGGATTTATGTGCTCAGAATAGTGCCATAGAAAGTGTCAGCCACTGTTCTCATTCATTCTCTGCCTCCTTAACTGTTGGGATGGAAAGGCGAATAGGACTCAGCCGCTGCCCTCGAGGACCCTGCTGTAGGATGGGGCAAAACATATCTTACTTGCTCCTGAGGGCTGCCCAGAGATGGGCCTTGAGTCTTCCCTTACTCCGAGGAGCATCACCTGGGTATGTCACGTGCACCCGGAGTAACCCTCTGTATTGGTAAAAGGGAAGAGTTTTACCACGGGTTCCATGGCTTCTAGCCTACAGACTCCACATGTAACTATCCTGTAGTGAATTAGAGGCTAAGGAAGAAAGACTAATGGCGAGGTTTATTTCCTGGGGGAGACTGCCGGGTCTGGGGGCCTGGGAGAGACAACAGCTTGAATCCCGGCTTCCAGGGCCACAGAGAGTCTCCGTGCCCCAGAAGCCCAGAGAAGCGAGGTGGCCCACCAGAGTGAGCGACCCTGTGGCAGCTCTCCCGGGTGGGGCTTGGGTCCGGCTGACCAGTAGCTCCGCGCTCTAACATAGAGTCTGCTGGAGTTCTCGCCTGGCGAAAATCAGCCTGCAGGCACCCATCAGGCAGAGTCCTGACGCTGGTTCTAGTCCCGGTCCTGCCAGAACCCTGCTTTCTGGTTCTCACCACACCACTCGGGATTTCAACTCGCACTGGGGCTTTTGGTCCCCAAGAGCCTTCCTTTCTTCCTAGAAGAAAATAAGTTTGCATTGGTTCAGGGCTCTTCAGACGGGCCCTTCCAGAACCCCTGGGGAGGACCAGGCATGGAAGATGCATGCGGGCCACTGAGCTCACCTGAGCACCTTCTCTTCATGGGGGCTCGTGTGGAAGCTTTGTAAAGAGAGGGTTCCGGGCTTTAAAAGCAGGAAGAGCCACAGGCACAGAGGCCTCTGAGCAAATGGGTTGTCCCATAAGGACATGGGTTGTGTCATAAGGACAGGGTTGTCCTTATGAGGGATGTGTGAAGAGACACCGTCACTCTGGGTCCCATCCTGTGCTGCATCAGTCACCAGGGCTTCCCTGTGCTCTGACCCTTCCCAGCAGTGCCTCTCCGAGAGCCCAGCCCTGGCCCTCTGCTCTGGGACCTCCGGGGGCCGCGGGGGCAACGTTGATTCAATCAGGCACAAGGAGGGGCTTTCTGAGGTGGTGCCACTTTCAACACATTGACATTTGCAGGCCACGAAGGCTGCATCTAGCTCCCAGGGGTCGTTTTCTTGGCCTTGTTTCCTGTGGAGCCTTCTTGAAAGAGCTAAAATCCTCAAACCTGCACAGGCCGGAGCTTGCCAGATGGAGGACCGTTGTCTGAAGCCCCTGAGTTTGTGGGGGTTACGACAATGTAAAGTTGGACTTTTCGTCACCTCCATCTTTCCCTGCAATCGTCAACAAGCTGCCTGGCTCAATCAGTTCTTTTTTTTTTTTTTAAAGATTTTATTTATTTATTGGACAGACAGAGATCACAAGGAGGCAGAGAGGCAGGCAGAGAGAGAGGAGGAAGCAGGCTCCCCCCTGAGCAGAGAGCCCGATGCGGGGCTCGATCCTGAGATCATGACCTGAGCCGAAGGCAGAGGCTTTAACCCACTGAGCCACCCAGGAGCCCCACCCCTTTTTTTTTAAAAGATTTTATTTATTTATTTGTTAGAGAGAGAGAGCGAGAGAGAGAGCACAGGCAGACAAAGTGGCAGGCAGAGGCGGAGGGAGAAGCAGGCTCCCTGCCAAGCAAGGAGCCCGATGTGGGACTCGATCCCAGGATGCTGGGATCATGACCTGAGCCGAAGGCAGCCACTTAACCAACTGAGCCACCCAGGCATCGCGACTCAATCAGTTCTTAACTCTGCTCCCACTTTGAAATCACCAGGCCAGGGGCCAGAGAAATGCTGAGGCCCCAGGGTACAGGTGGAGTTGATGTTATCGGTCCAGATTTTAAGGATTCATTTACCCATTTTTTAGGGAGAGCGAGAGTGAGAGAGAGCACATGCGGGAGGGGCAGAGGGAGAGGGAGAGAGAATCCCAAGCTGACTCCACACCGAGAGCAGAGCCCGACTTGAGGCTCGATCGCACGACCCTAAGATCATGACTCGAGCTGAAACCAAGAGTCGGATGCCCAACGGACTGAGCCTCTCAGGTGCCCCTGGTCCAGGTTTTAAACTCCGTCCTTCCTGGGCTTCTCCTGTCCCGATGAGTTTGAGAACCCATGGGTTAAAGGAGATGTACTGAGAAGATGAGTGGGAAACACACACAGACACACACACATACGGACACTGAACTTAATGTCTTGAAATGTGTCTGTTCAAAAAAAACCATCAGGGGGACGCCTGGGTGGCTCAGTTGGTTGAGCGGCTGCCTTCGGCTCAGGTCATAATCCCAGCGTCCTGGGATGGAGTCCCACATCGGGCTCCTTGCTCGGCAGGGAGCCTGCTTCTCCCTCTGCCTCTGCCTGCCTCTCTGTCTGCCTGTGCTCGCTCGCTCTCTCTCCCTCTCTCTCTGACAAATAAATAAAAAAATTAAAAAAAAATACCATCCAATAATTTCATTTCTCATTGTATGAAAGGCCACAGGCAGAATATTTTCATCAAAAGAAAAATGACTTCTGGATCATGGGAATGACAATTTAAAGGGAATAGCCAAAGAAAAAAGTCACAGTCTAATTTATAAATGAGGTTAATACTCCCACGGCCCCCCTCCCCCCAGTTCTGTCTTGCATTTGAAATCACTTACTAGGTGGTCACAAATGGATTGTATTTTCTTCCAGGGACCTTGCTGTCATTGTTGACTGCCTTTGTTTTTTATCTTGGAAATTTGGAGTCTTCTTTGTGTGTTTATACCATACATTTAAAAAAATTGAAGTACAGTGGGCATATGATATTATATTAATTACGAGTATATAACAGTGATTCAACTATTATATACCTTATGAAATGCTCACCACAATGAGTATGGTCAGCATCTGTCATCGTGCGTTATTACAATACCATTGGCTATATTCTCTGTGCGATACCTTCCATCCCCATGACTTATTTATTTTATAACTGGAAGTTTGCACCTCTTAATCCCCTTCAATTATTTTGCCCACCCCCCCCAACCCCCTTCCCCTCTGGCAGCCACCAGCTTCCTCTCTCTATTTATGAATCTCTCTTTTTGTTGTTGCTTGTTTTCTATTTTAGATGCCACATACGAGTGAAATCATACGGTATTTGTCCTTTCCTGTCTAACTTATTTCACTTAGCATAATACCCTCTAGGTCCATCCATGTTGTTGCAAATGAAACAGAGAGTTCATTCTTTTTGTTACAGCTGGGTAATATTTCATTGTGTATACACACCACATCTTCTTTATCCATCTGTCTGTCAGTGGACACTTGGGTTGCTTCCATATCTTGGCCATTGGTTGACTCTTGATTAAGGACCCAGTAGCACATAAATTAATCATAGATATGGGTAGTAGTCTGTCAGAAAAAGCAGGTGTTCACTGGTTAAAACATCCTTATTAAATATAACAAAGCACCACTCAAGTCCAGCACATGGGCAGAAGGTGTTGTACACATGGAGTATCTAAGAGGGACCTGAACTTCCACTGAACAAAGAGGGGGTACATACAAATACAACCCCACTGTGTTATCAATTTAACCTGGAACTAACTATGATAATTACCTCAAAAGATTGGCCTGAAAATTAACCTAGGGTAATGTTTGTGAAAGAGCTCATTCAACCATCATAAGGGCTACATTTCACATGTTGACTATTTGCCGATCCTCTGTCTGCCCACCTGTCAGATCTCATCTCATTTCATTCTTATGTCAGTCCTTTGATGGGGCACTGGCTCACCCTGACCACACTGCCAGGAAGTGGTGACCCGGGACTGCACTCAGCTTGGCCTCACCCATGCTCTTTCCCGTAAACTCTGCTATGCTCCAGTGCCCTACACCTGGATGGTATTTTTTTTTAAAGATTTTATTTGCTTATTTGAGAAGGAGAGAGAGAATGAGAGAGAGAGCATGAAAAGGGGGAGGGTCAGGGGGAGAAGCAGACTCCCTGCCGAGCAGGGAACCTGATGCGGACTCGATCCCGGGACTCCAGGATCACGATCCAAGCCAAAGGCAGTTACCCAACCAACTGAGCCACCCAGGCGCCCCTGAATGGTATTGTTATTAGAAAATGTTCTCTTAGAGTTTAGACAGTGACTCACAGGCTTATTTGGGAGATCTAGATAACTAACAAGTTGCCCAACGAAGTATGAGCTGACAGTTTCTTTTTCATTTATGAAAATCTTCTGACCCCAGTAGGGACATTCCATCTTTCTGTTGACCTCAGAGCTATTAGGATAAGAAAATGTTTTTGTGTTTGAGGATGGAAGTCATTAAAAGGAAGACCTCAATGTTCAACTATTTCTATAGAGGGATCTCTAAGATATACTAAGTGAAAAAAAAAAAAAGCAAGTTTTAGAAGAGATAAAATCCTAAGCAATATATCAGAGAGGAAACACACACACACACACACACACACACGAGTCCTATTCGCTGTATTGTTTATACAGTAGGATAAAGCCAAAGCTAAAAGAAATGGTTCTTTGTTGGAGGAAGGGGCAAGTTGGAGAGGTCGAATGGAAGCCAGCACATCTGAATTGTCCTGGTTTTGTTGATTTGACTTTGCACTTAGGGAAATGTTTTATATAATTACAAAATGAAATTAAATCAAAATGGAAAGCAATCCTTAAAAATCGAAAGCAAAATGAAACAAGTTAATCAGGCCATGTATTGAGAAGATGGCTTAACCACACCAAGAAGACCATTTCATGTGACTCTAAAGCACAGGGACTTAATTGTATATCCTAGTGGGTTATACCGTAAGGGACTAGACAGCTACTAATACATTTCATATTGTGTTAGTACTAATAGTTACTAATCATATGCTTCGTTGGTAATAAATTGATTGTTCACCTGAAATGTGTGTGTGTGTGTGTGTGTAGGCATAAGTATATATATATGCAAACGCATATTTAACATTAAAATTATTAGGAACTAAGGTTTTCAGTTTAAAAGAGATGCAAATCTAAAATAAAAAAATAAGCAAAAGCCCTTTCATGCTCAGTTTTAGTTGAAAATATTGATATGAACTCCTGATATATTTTCTTTTAATAAAGTATTCCCTACCACTGCCCACAGAAAGGTCTAGATATCATCTAGCAGTGAGCTAGCACTCAAATATTTGTCTCAAAATAGCAATTTCCAGTAAGAAGAACCAATATTCTTTGGAGAAATGGCCGATTGTAAGTTTGGGACAAGAAATGTACAAGATGAACCTGGAACACATTGATTTTACCAGAAAGCAAGGAGACCATTGGAGTTGTGCCAAAACAATTCAGAGCCAACTTGAAGGGGATTTCACTATGCAAAAATGGGACATTTTGAGCTCAAAAAGAATTTTAAATTGATGTCACATATATGCTAAAATCTGAGTTAATTTTAATAGAAAAAATAATCCATACTGGTCGTATTATTATTATTATGATGATGATTATTATTATTTTGAGGATGCCCAGAAGCCAACTCATTATCTTGAAAGCCAATTGATAAAGGACACGAATGAAACCCTTCTTCTGTCTTTGTCTAAGTGAACGGTATTTCAGGGTAAGTAGCTGATGTCAGACAGTTTGTTATGGACAATTTCAGAAAAACCCAGAAGAACGAAGAGAATTCAAAATTACATTTTTCGACCCCTAACAAAATAACATGTCTCAGCAATGGTCATCAACGGCTTTATTAAGGCCATTAAATGAAAGCCTGGTGGACACCTTTCTATGGATGGATCAAGCTGCCGTCCTTGAGCCTGTAGTCAGTCATAACCTCCCAAAACAGAGACACAGACAGTAAGGGCCACCAGGTATGCTCTTGCTAAAATAACCAGACTTGAATCTGCTAGGTCTGCCTCCTAGCTTACTGGAAATACGGCAATACAGCGGGACCGAGAAGCATGTGGGATCATGAAGAAGAAATTAGAAGAAACTGGATGCTTTCCTGGATTCCTCAACAAATAAACCACAAGGGGGAAAAAAAAAAGACATAAGGAAGCTGTTATGGCTTGAGTTGTACCCCAACCCTCCAATTCATATGTTGAAATCCTAACTCCCTTTACTTCGGAAGGTGACCTTATTTGCAGATATGGTCTTTCTAGAGATAATCAAGTTAAAATGAAGTCATTAGGGTGATGTCCTATTCTAATGTGACTAGTGTCCTTATAAAAGAGGGGGATTTGGAGCCAGACCTGCACAAGAGAGAATGCAGTGGGAAGTTGAAGGAAGAGGTCTGGGACAGGGGACATGCTTCTACAAGCCAAGGAACGCCAAAGATGGCCACAAACCACCTGGAGCTAGCAGAGACCCATGGGACAGATTCTCCCCTGCAGCCCTCCCAAGGAACCGATCCTACCTCTAGACAGACACATTTATCTCAGACTTCCGGCCTCCAGGACTGGGAGACAATGAATTTCTGTTGTTGAAGCCATTTGCATGTGGGGCCTTGTTATGGCAGTTGCAGCAAACTAAAACAGAAACCTACTGATTCAAAGAGTTTCAAGACATATGTTAACAAAAAGCACGATATGACTTTTGCTTGGATCCTGCTTCAAGCAAACTAACTGTGTAAAAACATTCTGTTGGATATTGGATGATGTTAAAATATTATAGGGTCTATGGGTGTGGTAACGTTATTTTGGATGTGTTTTAAAAGAGTCCTTATTATTTAGAAATATATGTTGAAGGGCACCTGCATGGATTAGTCGGTTGGGCATCTGACTCTTGATTTCAGCTCAGGTCTTGATCTCAGGGTCATGGGTTTGGATCCCAGGTTGGGTCTGTGTTGGGCATGGAACGTACTTAAAAAAAAAAAAGAGCTATATATTGAAGTACCTATAGATAAAATGGTAAGATGTCTGGGATTTGCATAAAAACAAGACATCGGGGATGAGAGAATGAGAATGCGTATAGGTATAGGTAAAAATACTATCTCATAAAGTTATTGTGAGGATTCCTTGAAGTAACATAAATGGCTTTTAAGAATGTCCAGTATTGTTATCAGCAATTATTATTGTTGGTTACTAGACCAAGATTTAAAGAAAGTAAATGAGAGGAAGACTTGACAGTAGAGAGATATTGGAATTTTCTACAATTCCTTGAAAATCACAAAACCATTGCTGAGTCACTGGCAAGAAGTTTCTAAAGGCGTCTTCCGGCTCTCTTTCTAAATCACTAATAACGGCTTTGGCAGTGTGGCGAGGACGTTCAAGGGACTGTGGGGACACAGTGGCAGCACAGAGCCTTACATAAGTGGAGTGTGAGAGACCAAAAGATGGGACAACCTGGATGGAAAAATACCATCCGGGACCCCAGTGTGGGGCAGGAGAGGAGGGCGGTGCAGATGACTCCTTTCTACAATGCAACTGAGCACACGCGCACTCCAGGGCCCTCGGGTGAAATCAGGTCAGAATGAGTAGCATGAGCAGCCCTGCGGGGCAGAGGAGTCACATGTTTGTAGAGGTTGAGTGGAGGGGGGAGGAAGGGCATGCCGCCGGGGTGCTGGTTTTCTGCATAAGAAAGTTCTCTCTCCATTTTCTCGGCTTGGAGTCCCGTCTTCTTCCCTGACCAGTACCGCTGTTCCCTGGCCCATGAAATGGCTCTAACCCTCCCCATCAAAGGGGTAACTGACAGCAGACTGACACCACCGGGAACGGTCTGGAATTGACATTCCTCCTATCGGGTGCCACAGCCCTAAGATAGGATCCCATAAATAAAAAGATGGCTCCCAGACTCCCAAGCTGGGTGCTGGATGGAGAACCTTCTAGGGTGAGGAGCGACGAAGCCCTGAAGTCTGGCTTCTCCCCTGACATCCACCTTCCCAGCCTGGAGGAGGGCAGGAGAGCCCCACCTGCCACCATGACGCTGACCACAGGGGGCGCTGTTTGCCCTGTAACTCAAGCCCAAGGAGGGCAGATGGGAGTGAATTCATCAATCCTCAGCCCTGGGTGGCACGGTAAGCCTTCCTCTCCCTTTCAGAGGTGGCTCCTAAGGAAGGAAAAACCTCCAGGACAAACAAAAGCCAAACACCTACCCATAAAGGCACGGTGACAGGAGTGGGGGCCCAGACCACGTTGTTGTTACCCTTTTAAATCCTGACATTGTGTAAGGCTGGCTAAGGGCCCCTCCGAGGTTGTAGATATCTTAGCAAAGGAGGTGCTTTTCATTGATTTGTTCGTTCATTCATTCAATCAAATAAAAACTTTGTACATGCCTCAGCTTGCGGACAGCGGCAGACACCAGGGATGCGCAGATGCAAAGAACATGGCCTTAAGCTCTGAGAGGCAGCACAGCAGAGCCTCTAGAACTAGGCTGCTGTGTGGCCTTGGACATGTTACCCGATGTCTCTGTGCATTTTTTTTTTTTAGTAATGAAATGAAGAATTTCATTGAGTCTCCTCCTGGAGATGGGAGGAACGCATGAATAAATGCATGAGAAAACAGGACATGCACTCAGTAAACGCTTATGCTATTGTTGTTGTTGTTATTATTATTACTGACTCCTTAACAGCAATTCTTTCAGATTCCTGGGTATCAGAGTAAATTGAAAAAACGCTCCCTCTCTAAAAGTGGTTTCTTCAAAAATCCACATACTGCCCCATGGTAGGGCCTGGCATGTGGTCCCAGAGTTGACATCGGGATGGCTAGGAGAGAACCAGGTTTCAGACTAGGCATGTTCCATTCAAACGGTTCACCTTCCCAGCTAGCCCTCACCGCAGCACTCTGGCACATGACGCTTGCGGGGACCCACAGAGTGGCCGTGATGGGACCGCCGCCAGTCACGCTGCTGTCAGTTTCTCAGGCTCGGCAGGTTGGTCACCCCTCAGCTCACCATAGGCTCAGCCCAAATCACGTGTGTGTCCTCACTCATCCAGCACCCATGCCCTTGTCCTGGTTTCCTGACAAGGAGACGGAGCGACCTCGCCCATCTTATCTTCTGCTCACAGTACCCACGATTTTCTGCACATCTGTGTCCCTAAAATCCCCAAAGCGGAGAAGGGGAGAGATCGTGCTCCATCATGGTGGGCCAGTCCGAGCTATGTAATAGAGGCGTGAGCAGAGCTTTAACAAAGAGAACCTCCTGGCCTGGGGGAGCGCAGGAGGCATCTCTGAGCTAGGGGATCTTTGGATTTCACCAGATGCATAGGACAGGGGAGGTGTGAAGGCCTGGACCCATCCAGAAGGGAAATTATAAGTATTTCCCCTTTAACATCTGTTCCTCACTTTGCTCTGATTTAATAGATTTTTACCTGTTTGAATCATGTCCTCTTCACTCCATGGTGAAAGAGGGATTCCCAGCCGAGGGTTATGGGGATGGCAGAACATACAACCCCAGACGCTGGGTGGATGAGACCAGCTGCAGTTTATCGGGCACATGTATTCCCAGCCTGGGTAAGGACGTTAGGCACCGGGCAGGGCCACATGGTGGCTGCCTCTGGGGAGAGAATGAATAGCTGGGAGGGGCGTGGTGGTGGTGGTAGGGGTGGGGGTGGGGGGCTGGAGGGGGGAGGAGTTGGGGGGATGGAGGGGTGGAGGCGCGCGCGCCCTGGGGACAGGCTTCATAGCAGCCAGAGGACAGAGCGCCCCCTGGTGGCCGCGGGGCAGTGTGATTGGCTTATTTGAGTAATTCCACAGGCTGGCAGGGTAAGGAGGACCACTCTTCTCAAAGAAACGCATTGCTCCCCTTGGAAAGGAGGGTTGTTGAGCCCAGGAAACTTATCCCCAGGAGTAGAGTGGGGAGGGAGACTTACACTTGGAGCATTTGAGGACCTCCCGATTTTACCAGATGTCAAGGCAGCTCATAATTGTCTTAGGCCTTCCACCTGTTAAAAGCAAGACACCAGGCCTCAGATGGAGTCACTTATGCTAAGCCTTGCACCATCCCACCGAGACTTAGTTGAAGTTTTTGGTTTTTCCAGAAATAGAGTCTTAAACCAGTCAGTCAGGAATCACTTGATCAGCACAACTTTGGTCATCTGCCTGGTAGACCCCGGCCATCCCCTAAAGGAAGGTAACCAACCTGCATTTTTTGCCTGGAACGATTTCCTTCTGCCTGTTCTCTCATTTGTATAGCTTCTTGGAACTCCCTTCTGTCTGCTGGATAGGCTGCTGCCCTCTTCACGAATCGCTGAATAAAACCAGTACGATCTTATAATCCCAATGTTTATGAACTGAATGTTGGTTGCTTTCTTCTGTACGTAACACAACTTCACTTTGCATCCAGCTCTTACGCTCAGCTGACAGCTTCTCTTATGTGGAGTGCGAGAAATACGTCTGAATTTGGTCTGGGTCTTCCTGCTCCAGCTGCTGGTCCCTATGGATGCCTTTCTCACGGGGGCACCCAGCCTGGCGAGCACTGACTGTCCTGGTTTCCACCCCACTCACCGTCCCGCTGTGACACCATCATACAGGGCACACCTTGCACCACTTGCCCCCCCAGTCTTACTTCTAATCCCTCCTCCTCCCTATAGCTAGAGAGCTTTGGAAGAAGGAAATATGATGAGGGGTGCCTGGGTGGCTCAGTGGGTTAAAGCCTCTGCCTTCAGTTCAGGTCATTATCTCAGGGTCCTGGGATCCAGCCCCACATCGGGCTCTCTGCTCAGTAGGGAGCCTGCTTTCCTCTCTCTCTCTGCCTGCCTCTCTGCTTACTTGTGATCTCTCTCTGTCAAATAAATAAATAAATAAATAAAATCTTTAAAAAAAAAAAAGAGGGAAATATGATGAAATCACCATCTAATGGCTTCAGGAAAATCCAAACCCATTGTCTTTGCTTTGAAGCTCTTCATAAACTGGCCCCTTCTGTCCTGCTTTGGCTCCCATTCTTTTTTCTCTTATGCATTTTATCTAAGTCGACCACCACAAACCACTTCTGGTTCCTAGAGGTGCAGCTTCCACCTCTGGGTCTTTGCATGTGCTGGCCCCTTTGCTGGGCTACTGTTGTCCTAACACAAATTCATCTTCCAGCTCTCAGGGGAGACCTCACTTCTTCAGCAGTGCTCTTGGCCTCGCCAAGCTTGGCTTGGATACCTCCTATGCTCCTTTAGGTTAATCCAGCTCTCCCCATGCCTTAGTATTTGCTGCTTTCCCCACCAGCCTGTCAGATCTTCGAGGACAGGGATTGCATCTTATCCTTGGTCCCATCACCCAGCACCGTGCAGGGTCCCTGGGTGGCACTCAGCAAATCTGTCGACCAAATAAGGGGCACCAAATGTAGGAATAGCATTATTGAAGGTTTATCATGGACCTGATTCTGTGTTTCCTTAAAAAAAACTCTGGGAGGTGAATACTATTTTCATCCCCATTTGACAGATGATAGTAAAACGACAGGCCCAAGGTCTCACCACCAGTAAAGAGGGGAGCCCGTTTTTAAATCCGGGACATCTTGGTTTCAGACACTTGCTCTTAACCACTGCCCAGTCCTGCCTCTATGCAAACACAGAGCTGAATTTAGAAAGGATGGGGAAATAGAAAGTGATGTGCCATTCAATGTACTTCCTGCCTAAGGTGTGTGCAGGAAGGGAGGGGGAGGGACAACCTGAAGTGGGTGCTGGGACTGGCTGGAAACCATGGATGTTAATGGGGAAACCAATAAGTTCTCACACTTGTCCTTAGAAAGATGGACACAGAGAGGGGGGCAGCCCAGGCTGCCTCTGGAGGGAGGGGAAGAGGAAGCTGTTATGGAGAGACTCCCCCTTGAGATGGACCTGGTGTCAGAGGAGTCTGGAGCACAGATTCTGGAAGTTTCTAGAGGAGACTTTGGGATTTACACCTTAGTGAGCTACAGGCTTTAATTGTGGCGTTCTGAAGCACAGCCCGAGAAGAAAAGCTATTATTCGAGGCCCATGTTTTATGAAACACAGATGTAATATTGATGCTCAGAGCCACTTAAGGAGTAATTTTGTGCAGGTTTCCCAAGCGATTTATCGGACAGGTCTGGAGATTTGCAAAAATGGATTTTATTCTCTTCATATTTTGGTTCCTAATCCCCTTTTATGCCAAATACTTCACATTTCAATTTGGAATTTCAGAACCTATTTAAATAAATCACGAGAGCTTAATGGAAAATCAAAATCAAATTAAATAAATGGGTTAACTGTTCAGTTGCTAGGTTTTACTTCAGCCATTACAGGGTTAGGAAAAAAAAAAGCCCACAGAGCAATTTATAACCACCCCGTCTGCTTGGGGAGAGACCTCTACATCACCATACCCTCCTGGGCATACTTAACCCATCTCAAATGACACAGGGAGAAAACATCTGTTCTTTGACAAATACTTACACAAGAACAATTCAAATCATAAGCCCAAATCAATGCCAGACGTACATCCTGCTGCATTTTAAATAGAAATAGGAGATCTAGCAATGTAGAATTCATTGCAAGTCATTAAAGTTTATTTACCAAGCATAAAGCTCAGAAGGGAGTTAAATTCCTTGAAATGGAGGTCTGTAATGCTGAGCGGTGAAGGAGGAGAGAGCCTGACCGGGAAGAAACGTGTTTTCCTGAACTCATCCTTCTCTTGGGGGGTCCCTGCGGCTCTCACACAACTTCAGGACCCTTTATTTCCTCTTGCTTCCCGTGCCCCCATTTTACCACCTGCATGGTTATTCCAACCCCTACTAGCATTGCTGGGCAAGGTTCCTGAAAAGACAAGTTGTTCCCATTTCCTAAAGTTTCCTTGACCTTGTCTCTGTCTCTCCATCCTTCTTGTCTTTGCTTCGATGTGCTGAAGAGTAGTTTCAGTTGGTAATGTAGAAGCATTTTCTGCAGCAACAAGCAACCCCAAGTTTTAATGGCTTAGGAAAACAAACATTAATTTCTCATCATGGGACTGTAGTTTGGTCGAGGCTCAGCGCGTCTCTCTTGAACTTGGCTGGACTCCACTGAACTTCACTAGGCTTAGCTCCAAGCCTCAGGTCAGATTCAAGTCTGCTCTGTGTCATTCCTTTGGAGCCCCGAGCTGGAGGAGAAATGACTCCCTGGGGCATTGTTTGCTGAAGGAGGACGGTAGGAATGCAAGACAGGGAGGGCAAAGACACAGTGCCTGCTCGGGTCTCTTCTTGGTACCAGCAGGCTACCATGCTTTCTTACCACATTCCGCTGGTCAAAGTAAGTCATGTGGCCAAGCCCAAAGTCAAGAGAACGAGGATCTACACTCCATCTGGGAGTGTGGGCAAGAAGCATGAATATTGCCTGAATCATTGGGAGTGGGGGAGGGTGTGGAGTGCAGGGATCTTTCCATCATGTTTTATAAAGAAAAATCAAATATGGAGGCTCTGCCCTTATTTTCAGTGCTCCTGGTTAGCGCCTTAACTTCTCTGGGGAAAGAAGGCAGACTGAAACATCCCTAGTCAATAGTGATCATGGTAGTGCTTGGAATCGATCCCGCAACCGCCACGTGCGTGGTATTGGTGTATATTCATACAGTGAGCACTCATTTCAGGCATCGCAAACAATGCAACGGTCTACGTCTGCACTGAATTTCTGTTTCAGCATTCAGTTTAGTGTTCCCATGTGAAAGGGTTGCAGAGACCTAATGCCCGTCCCTTTGGGGGTGAAGCAGGTGGTGTGGGGCTTGGTGTGTTATCGCCTGTCAGGTCTGGCATGCTCCCCAGCATCCTTATTCCCAGCTGGCCTCCAGTCAGTGATGTGCATGGCCCTGCCATTCACCAGACTTATCTGATGAGACCTTTCAGGTGTGGCTCTCCCTCAGACACTCCTCTACCTTTTTTTTGGGAACATGGGAAATAGTCCCTTTGTTCCTTGATAAGCCACCCACCAATTTCTGCTTTATTGCTTCCCATCATGCTGGGCTCCATTTGGGCTGACCCAGCATCAGGAAGTCTTCCCAACTGTGTTGTTTAGGGCACAGTTTTATGTTCTGATTTCTTCACCTTTGTCCCAGGTAGAAAAGTTAATTTTGAGGCAGATGAAGTCACTTCCCAAAGTTGACCACATTGACTTAGTTGACTTTCCGAAGTTAACTAAGGAGGGTCTGTGGGATTCAAAGGCTGCCGTCCCTCCCCCAGGTTAACCTGGCTCTACAGAAAAAGACATTTTTTAAGCAAAGATGGGCAAAATGAGAGAGCGCTGCTTACACATGCCAAGATTCCTCCCACTTCTGGAAAGGACCCGGTAATGTAAACGGTCATTCCATCTTCTCTGATCTCCACAACAGGTGGTGCTTCCTCCACCACAAGAGATTTTTATCCCATTGCCAAGCACCAGAAAAGAAACTTTTGTGGCTCGGAATGAAAGCCATGTTCACGCACACACATACAAGGGTTATCTACACGAATGATTGACTTGGCCGAGACAGCCTGTTCTCTTTATTCTCTGTTAAAACCACATAATATCCTTCTCTCTCACTCTTGGTTTCTCCCACAGCTGTCATGCATTGTGGTGGTAGACCCAAATATTATTCTTGCAAGATAATATCACCAAGGAAAGAGAAAAAGCAGACAACATCCTCACGGTGTAACTGTCCATCTTTTTCAGCCTCTGCCCACTTTGAAAGACGTTGGAAGTTAAGATACGGCTTGAAATATGACTGTTTGTCTGTTACTTAGCTTCTTAGAACCTCATAAAATGGGAATAATAGGAACATTGACTGGAGATGAAAGGGGAGGAGCCAAGCTGCCTGTATGGCGTATCCCATTTGTGTTAAAATCTATTAATAAACAACTTGCTGGAAGAAAATATACTAATGTATTGTTGATCGTTATCTCTGGGTTGTGAGATTATGGGCACGTTTGAGTTTCTCCTTTATAGCGCTTAGCTTAATCTCATCTCTTGTTCACTAAACTTGTTCTGAAATGGCTTTTTCCGTTTCCAAAATCACATGGATTCTGGAAGGACAGAGACGGATGCCTTTAACAATGTGTTTTGTAATTGAGTTGTAGTCGATATACATGTTTTTTTAAGTGTACAGTCAGCTCTGACAGAAATTACAAAAGAGATTTCATCACACTTTTGAGCACTGGGAGTTCCTTGGAGTAAGTGGTTAAGGTGACTGATTGGAAGGAACAGCGTATCTCTTGGTGTATAATTTCTGGCATTGCACAGAATCAGTCACGGTGCTTTGATAGTTGCCCATAGATGGGCGGAAAAGCTAGCTTACACCATTGTTCAAATTTTTTTCTTTTACCTCCTAGGTGAATATAATTTGACCAGTCATCTGGAAAGTTCCCGTATATGAAAAGTAAATATGTGTCTTAAGGAAAAAGAACAGTTCGTTGAATGCTTTAATATAAAACAAGTCTTTCTGCTTACATTAATAAAAAGAGGAACTAGATTGCATTCGAAACTAAATTGTGAAAAAAATGCGATTCTGAAGAATTTTCTCTGCTTTCAAATATAGAATATGAAAATCAAAGATTATTGGCTTTCATACACAGAAGGAGGTTTTTATTAATAAAAGGTAACATGCAGAGCTGCCAAATTGGGAGTGAATGTTTGCTTTTCAGAAGGTTTTACTTCACAGGTATTTTAAGTAGGTGGATTCTTTAGCTCAAAGTCACAGGGCAAGGTCGTGGGTATTGAATTCTATAACAGAATGGGAAACAGTAATTCAATCTGGCCCAGTCACATATTTGAAAAACAGTGGCAAAATTGTAGACAGTACAGATCAGAACCCCTCACAGTCTAAGACCCAAGTGAAGAATGTAGGTATAGATCATTCTGCTTTTAGGCCCAGAATTGAAAGACCAACCATCACACTCTCTTCAAGACTTTGGAAATTTATGCTAGAACTAAGGCTGACTAGTTCATCATCTTCTTGGATGAAAAAAAATGTTAGTGGACCAAAGTTAAATGAGAACTTGACTTGTTATAAACTTTTCTCTACTTGGGAACTAAAACACTGGTAGAAAGTACTAAAGGAGGCAGAACATCCATTTCTGGCCCTTCAGGGAGAGGGGCTGTGTCCATCTTGTAGAGGTGCATGGACACGATGACCCCTTCAGGTCTTTTTTCCAGTTCTGTGTTTCTGTGATGTCAGTGCTACTTCCTCTCTCAAAACCCCCCAGCAGTGGCCAAGTGTGAGAAGCCACAACTGACAAAACCCGTGACAGTCTTTGTTGAGTTCTTCTTTTGGTTTCTCTGGTAGGAGTCTGATGGCGGAGGAGTGGAAGGTTAGAGGTCTGCTCCAGGGCTGTGGTCTCAGGATGGTGGGCTCATCGACACCGAGATGCCACCTCTGGATGGCTGGTTGCCAACCTCGGATGGCATTTTTGTGCTCAAGATTGTTGTGTGTGGGGAGCCACGGATGCCCTGCTTTGTGTGGACTGGACTTCAGCAAAGGCTGGATTCCACTTCCAGAGTTTTCATACAGATCACAGGGCCCTCGGAAGTCATCTGGGCGGAAAGAGAAAGTTACTGAGACTCACTCTGCCTCAGTATCCTCAATGAGCTGTGAGGGCTGGACCAGCTGCCTCACAGCACTATGCAGATTAAACACAAAAATAGATGTCAAGTTCCCAGCATAGCGTTTGGCACATAGTAAGTATCTGTTAATGGTAGCTTTTTTCTTTTTTCTTTTTTATAAGACAATACCAAGAGAATCTCATTATTTGGAAACAACCAGATAATGTTTTTCTTTTTAAAATTCAGTTTGGTATTATATAGACACTGCTAGCCTTAGGCAGTACTGATGGCTATGGGTTGAGGTCCTAGTAAAAAAAAATTCCTCAGATGCTCCCACACAGAAAAGTCTGATTAAAAAAATATCCCTTCCCAAGAACTGTTTGTCAATAGGCAAAGTTACCTGACCTTGGGCCCCACTGCAGAAGTGTGATGGGTAATTACTCTCATTGGTTTTCCGACCCTAGACACACACCTGACCCTACTGGTTTGTCACTCGCTCCAAGGTGAAGGTGACCCATTGTCACGGGCTCCATAGTATTAAGCCTAATGGGGGGTAAACTCCAAGTACACAGTTAGTGAATGTTTGCTGAGTGAATGAGCCCATCCCGAATCAACCTACATCCTCAGTGCATATCCACCACCCACATCACCCACATCAGCTCAGGTGTTCCACCGATGTTCAAATTATGGGCTATGAATTAACATGAAGCATATGATTATACCTTGTGGTACAGAAGACCTTCTATCTCATGAGACTGTCCCATTGGTTGAGTTTGGGAACGAGGACTTCGCATTGGATGAGCTGGCCCTCACCAGCTAGGGGCCTCTGGTTGAAATTTCATGGAGCTTTGATAGACCTCTCATCAAATTTACAGAGAACTCTTATTTCCTCTGTCAAAGCATAAAACTCCATTCAGGGGAACTTCCTCATCAGTGTGTGAAGACCAGACCTAGCCTCTTGTGGGTTCCACATGGGAACCCATCAGAATGTCACCCAACGATTGTTTAAGTTTCTGCCTGGTTTCCTGTCCCCCCACCAGCTGTACCTGTTCTCACTACCAGGAGACCAGGCCTGACGTGGACAGCCATCAGCATCACTAGTTCCCCTGTCAGGTACCCACAGGCTGGATTTTTTTCTTGTTTCTGAACTTGAGTTTCTCTGGCCTTGACCCTGTTTCTGCACTGGCCTACCAAGTTCTCCAGTCTACCTGCTTTCCCTCTCTCTGGGTAGACAGCCTAGATTTTGTATCTCAACTAACAGAACTTGAACTTGGGTCCTATTTCTCCTTTCCTTTCTTTAACCCATGAACTTTATATAGCAATTTTTTATAGTCGTGCTTGGAAATGCGGATGCCTCCCAGAAGATAATGTCATGAGTGAAGCTGGTGGGCCTTGTGGAAGTGGGGGGTGGGAACGACAAAGACCTTCAGGGCTGAATATTTGGCTTTCCCCTTTTGGAGGACACATAGGTGCAGAGCAGTAGTTCTCTGCCGTGACACAAAGAATGGTGTGAGATGCTATGTGGCTTCGGGAACCCACCCTCAGGTTCAGATGTGGGTGGGTGATGGGGAACTGGTGGACACATCAGGCCCTTGTATGTGAATAAAGAGTTCTTTACCTGCAAATCTAGCCAGTGCTCTCAGTCTTGTTTGTTTATATTCAAGAAAAGGCAAAAATCTGGATTTGCATACCATTGGCTGGCTTATTTTTTAAAAGAACCCTCTGCGCTGGCCAATTAAATTGGCCACTGGGCTGTGTTCGGGCCTGCTGGCTACTGGTGGAAGGACTGGCTTACAGACAACTTTTGTACGCGGCAATTTTCTGACTACTTGGGGCATGATTGTTATTCTCCATTCATATCTGCACGAGGGAATGGAAGAGTGAGGATCTGAACCCACTTCTTCTGGCTCCAAGTCCATGGGTCTTGCTGCCACAGGGACTGACTGTTTTCCCAGTTGCTGAGGTTCTCAGCACACACCCTGATGTGCCTGTGCTGGGATAGGAGAACCTTTGCTCTACTCTTGTGGACACTGCGTCTACTAAACCCCTGGGCTGGGCCGAGAAGTCAGTGTTCTCCAGAGAATCTCCTCCCAGCACACCTGGAGCCTGGGGGGCCACGTGTGATGGCCTCAGAACATCTCATGTCTCCGCTCGAGAGAGAGCAGTGCCCCTGATCAAATCCACTGCCCGTGAGCCGTCGGGGGGCAGGTTGATGGCACGTTGAAGGTGACCTGGGACACATACTTCCAGTGTGGTTTTGGGCCTCTCTCCACCTCATTGGGCCTCAGATTCCACATCCATAAAAGGAGGGGCTTGAATTAGTGTATCAGCTGGGACCGAATGCATGTACCAGAAAACCCAACTCAAGCAGGTGAAGGCAAACAGTTGAAATGGTTGGTTCACGTAATTAAATAAAAATGGCAGGTGTTGGACAATATTTCCAGAAATTGGTCTCTTACATCTCTCAACTCTGCTCTCCTCCATTTTAGCTTCATTTCAAGGTGGCACGAGGGCTCCCAATTATTCCAGATTTAAGATTTACCACTTCCCGGATTCAAGCCCAGAGAAGAAGAGAAAGGTGGTTTTTCTCCCAGCAGTGGCAGCTGGAGGCTTGTGGCATATGACTGACTCTGTCTGTGTTGAGCGCCCAGCGTTGGGCCAGTCTCTATGGCCAGAGCAGTACAATACACAGAATTGTGTCCCGTGTCTGTCCCACCTGAAACACCTGGGTACACAGGTGGGAGGAATGCTTCCCTAAGGAAAATCAGGGCATGGCCGCCTGAGGAAGGGGAAATGGGTACTGGTTGTTAAACTTCATTAGTGATTTAATACAATTTGGTAATAATAGAACATTGACATTCCACCCAAAGTCAGAATGAGACAGAAAGGTACACTCAGAGAAGCATCACCCCATGCCATAATGCTTTACACCTCTCTTCCAACCACATTATTTTAAAATTTGTTCATCCTGTGCTTCTTTGGAGAAGTATGTATGCAAATCTTGTTCTCTTTCTTTCTCACACAGAAGAGAGCAGGCTCTTTCCCACTTTGCCTTTTCACTCAACATTATCTCCTGGAAATCACTCCGTATTAAATTGTACCAAAAAATAGCCATAGAACTCTTCCTTGTATCCTTTTTTAAAAAATATATCAGCCTCTCATTATGTGTACATACTATATTTTTTTCGACCAATCTCCTGTGCTTAGGCACTTAGGTAGTTTCCAATGTTTTGCAACATTAAATAATGCTACAATGAATAACCTTTAGTACCTGTATTTTTATGTTGTTGGAGATATATATTTGGGGCGAATTCTTAGAATTGGAATTTCTGAGTGGAAGGATAAATGCATATGGTGCTTTGTTAGAGATCACTGGACTTCCTTCCCTGGGGATGGCACCATATCACATTTCTACAAGCAATGGACCCAGGTGCCTGCTTCTTTAGCCTCACCAATACAAAATAACAACTGTTATTATTAACAATAAGAGGGAGTACTGTGAAGCTCTTGAAATTTTTTTTTTGCTAATCTGATGGGTAAAAAATGATTTTTTTAAAAAGATTCCATTTATTTATTTGAGAGAGAGAGAGGTCACAAGTAGGCAGAGAGGCGGAAGCAGGCTCCCCACTGAGCAGAGAGCCTGATGCGGGCCCCCATCCCAGGACTCTGAGATCATGACCTGAGCCGAAGGCAGAGGCTTAACCCACTGAGCCACCCAGGTGCCCTAAAAAATGATTTTTAATGTAGGTTTAATTTGTATTTTTATTTGGAGTACAGTTGATCATATTTTTACATGTTTAGGGAGCAATTTTATATCTCTTTAATCAGTGGTATCTTCATGTCTTTTGTACCCTTTTCTACTGGATTTTTTATCTCTTCCTCAATTTGTAGAATTTTAAAAACTTAAAAAAACCTTTAGAATCTGATTCCTTGTGATCAATGCTGCAAACATTTTTCTTCCAGTTTTCACCTGTGTTTTGACTATTTTAAAACTTAAAAGTTTTGGGGCACCTGGGTGGCTCAGTGGGTTAAAGCCTCTGCCTTCGGCTCAGGTCATGATCCCAGGGTCCTGGGATCGAGCCCCACATCGGGCTCTCTGCTCACGGGGAGCCTGTTTCCCCCCCTCTCTCTGCCTGCCTCTCTGCCTACTTGTAATCTCTCTCTGTCAAATAAATAAATAAAATCTTTAAAAAAAAAAAAAACTTAAAAGTTTTTTTTTTTAACATTTTCTGTAGTTGAATTTACCAGTCTCTCATCTAGATTTTTAGTCATATTAAAATTTTTTTTCCTGCTCGGATTACATAAAAGCTCATCCTTGTTTTCTTCTGGTACCTGTGCAATTTCTCCAATACCTTTGGCAGTTATTCGTGTGTAGTGTAAGAAATAGATCTAGGGCGCTTGGGTGGCTCAGTTGGTTAAGCATCTGCCTTCAGCTCAGGTCATGATCCCAGGGTCCTGGGATTGAGTCCCACTTTGGGCTTCCTGCTCAGTGGGGAGTCCTTTTCTGCCTCTGCTCCTCCCCGCCAGCTCATGCTTATTCTTTCTCTCTCTCTGGCAAAAATTAACAAAATCTTAAGAAAAAAAAAGAAATAGATCTAATTTTGTTTGTTTGTTTATTTATTTATTTATTGCTTATTTGAAAGAGAAACAGATAGAGAGAGCATGAGCAGGGGAAGGGACAGGGGGAGAAGGAAAAACTTCTCGCTGAGCTCAGAGCCTGATTCAGTGCTTGATCCCAGGACCTGGAGATCGTGACCTGAGCTGAAATCAGATTCTTAACCAGCTGAGCCACCCAGGTGCCCTGATCTAATTTTATTTTTTACAAAATGACTGTTCGGTCAGCCTAATACCAGTTAGCCTGATTTTGGATTATCTCCTTTATTACCTTTAACACATTTATCATAACCCAGATTTCTACAAGTATTTGAGCAGATCTCTTGACTTCTTATGTTATTCCATTCACCTATTTCTTTTTTTTGAAGATTTATTTGTTTATTTGAGAGAGAGTGCTGTGTGTACGTCAAGAGAGGTGCAGAGAGAGACAAGTAGACTTGCCCACTGAGCTTGGAGCTGGAATTGGGGCTTGATCTCATGATCCTGAGATCATGACATGAGCTGAAATCAAGAGTCAAATGCTTAGCAGACTGAGCCACTGAGGTGCCCCTCATCTGTCTGTCTTCATAGGTGTTGGTATTGGGCTGTTGTGATGATAAAGGCTTCATGGTGTGTATTAATATCTTACAGGACCACTCCTCTTTCATAGAAGACTTTTTTGTGGGGGCAGAGTTTGCAGAATATTTGCAGGCTGATGGCAATGACCATGTAGACAGATGAGTCAGGAGACAGGGGAAAAGTTCTAATGTCCTTGAATAGGCATGAGTGGAGAAGTCTGGAAAGAGCCAAAGAGTACAGATTTGGGAAGTCGGTAGCTTTTTTGGTGAGAAGAATTCCCTTCTGATTTTGTTTTCCAGTGAAATAAGGGCCAAAGTCATCAGCTCAGAGTGGGTGGGAGGGATGAAGAAGAGAAGGAGTCATCTTGCAGAAGGCGGTTGCAGAGTGACTAGGGAATTACTCAGGCAATGCAGAGGGCCCATCTGAAGTTGGTGGCCACGAACACCAGGCAGAACCCATCAGCACAGTTGTGTGTTTTTCTCTAGCCTCACACAATGGCTTGAGTTTGGGAGCTGAGTGGGTGAGGAGTTTAATTTAGACAAAGTTGGGATTTAGTCAAACAGATATGACAAATGGAGAAAGGGGTTAAGTAGTAGTGGGAGCCTGGATGCAAGTGAGCAAAAAGATGGGCCAGGGATCCAAGCTGGGCAAGAGGGAGATGAGGACAGTATGGGGGAGCAGGGCATGGAATGGATTCAAGAAGATGGAAGTGGTCTAAGAAATGATGGGGTCTTTGGAAGGGTAGGTAATGATCCTGGGTAATGATCTGTGGTCTGATCTTGGGAGTGGATAGATAGGACGTCAACCAGGACATAAAATCACTGGAAGGCCAGAGTGCGAGGTAGGTTGTCTTGGCTGTTGTGATAGTGGCTGTGAAACAGTGAGCCAGATCCTGAAATCTTCATGAGTAAGGGACAGTGGTTGGGAGGCTGGAGATGATTGCAGTGAGAGGGGTGGCAGGAGGTGTCTCTGTGAGTCATTCCTCAGAGACCTGCAGGATTGCAGTATGGGGAAGCTCTGGGGCCCACAACCCCTAGAAAATCTCCTCAAGATTTTCTTTTAGTCTTCTCCCCTGGCAACCCTCCAGGGCTGGATTTAGCAGTGAAGTCTGACTCTAAGAGGCTTGCTTGAGAGATTAAGTTCATAGAGCCTGCCGTTTCTTAAAACTCAGAGGCCATCAGGAAGCCTTGAGGGAGATGATGGAGAGCCAAGTGGGGCACTTTCTGAAGGGCTGGCATGAGTTCCATCATAGGTCCTGGGGTTTCTCTGCAGTGTAGACGGGGTGAATGGAGACACTACTTGTCATACAGGAACTCAAGCTTAAATGCTCAAAGAGTCAAATAGACCAAATCCTGGGGAAACCAAAGGGAGCCCTGCCTATAGGAGGAGACACTATATACCCTCCGGTCAGCCCACCTGGGCTCCAAAACCAAAGCCTTAGCTCTTTCTTCAAGAGTCCCTAAGTACCCCAAACCATCTTCCTGCTTCAAGTTCCCTTTCCCATCCAGACTTCCTGAGAGTCCCCAAGCATCTGAAGTCACTCCTGAAAGATGACGTGTCCCAGCCAAGGGAACCGGACCGTGGCCTCCTTTAGAAGGACCAAAGCTATAATGAGCTCTGGCCGAAGTGGTGACTGCAGTGTGACTTCAGACATGGAGCTGAGGCTCACTCTACCTGAGGCTTGTTGACAAGAAGGGCCCCAGGTCTCCACGAGGGAGAAATAGATAATGTCCGAACAATTAACCTTTGAGGGAACCAGCATTTCAATGGGTTTGGTATGGGGTCCCTGTCTGACCAAGAGGACACGTGATCCAGTTCTTACTGGATCTTTGTTAAGAATTAAAGGTGATGGGGGCGCCTGGGTGGCTCAGTCCATTAAATGTCTGCGTTTGGCTCAGGTCATGATCTCAGGGTTCTGGGATCGAGTCCCACATCCAGCTCTCTGCTCAGTGGGGCACCTGCTTCTCCCTTTCCCTCTGCCTGCTGCTCTACCTACTTGTGCTCTCTCTCTCTGTCAAATAAATAAATAAAATCCTAAAAAGAAAGAATTAAAGATGATGGCCTGTGCCCAGTTAAGATGTTAGAAATAAAATTCAAATCAATGTTATTTTCAGTCATGTACAGAAAGTTGGAAGTTGGTGTGGAGGTAGGAGAAAAGTGCACCTTGGACTTGGGGGCCCCCAGAGTCATGCTCACATGGACCAGAGAAATCAGGTAAGAACTCGTGTCTACTCTCATGCAGTGTCCCAGGACATCCGTGTGTGGAGGAGGGGCAAGGTCCTGCCAGCTCTTACTCTCAGGCTGTGCTTTGCCAATGGCGTTGTGTTTCAAGGTTGACAGATGGAGCCTGGATTGGGGCAGACAAGTGGGAAGGATGAGGGCAGTTCTTTTGCTCAGAGAAAAATGGCGTCTCGGGATTCCTGGCCCTGACTCCGCATCTAAAAGAAATGCCTCAGATCTTATAGGAACACACACTTACCCACTCCTACATGGGTATAACCTCAAACCCACAAACTCAGCTGTGATTTTTTCCCCCTCAGACAGAAGCAGCTGCATACCTTCTATTTGCTCAGTAACCAGAGGTTTTGGGTAAGAGAGAAGAGCCTCATTCTATAGAAAATGTGTTTTGAACCCCAAGCACCAAACTTTGTTAAAATGTAAAGATCAGTGGAGATGCCCTTTGAGGAATGAAGACCCCCAATCCTCCATCTTCCATGGTTTTTTGGGGATTATGTGCCTGTATGCAACACCCAGCTCTGGGCTTGGGAACAAGTCTGGGGGCCCCGGGTGGGAAGCTCTCCATCCTGCCTGACTCTGGCCTAGGGGACCAGAGCCCTCAAAGTCAAGGGTCTGGCCTTGTTCCCAGCCTGACTTTCCTGTCCCAAACCCTGGTCTTGGCCGCTGCCGCACACACACTGTCATGTCCCCTGAGGTGCGTCTGTCTCCCTGACCTCCCATCCCACAACATACACACAAATACACACACCGCCTGCCGATTCAGCTTGGACCGATTTATCAGATTTCAGACCCCACAGAAATCTTGGCTTTGGCTCCCCAAACATCCCACCTCTCTTCTTCCTGGTTGGCAGACCTCCTTTTAGAGATATATTTTCTTTTCTTTTCTTTTTTTTTAAAGATTTTATTTATTTATTTGACAGAGAGACAGAGATCACAAGTAGGCAGAGAGGCAGGCAGAGACAGAGGTCTCTGCTGAGCAGAGAGCTTGATGCTGGGCTCGATCCCAGGGCCCTGAGATCATGACCTGAGCCGAAAGCAGAGGCTTTAACCCACTGAGCCACCCAGGCCCCCTAGAGATATACTTTCTGGGCTCACGACCCCACACAAGCCTGTCTTTGGGATAGCGGACAGTTGAGTGTCTGATCACGTTTTGATCTTTAGATGAGGTCTGCTCTGTTTACTGTGAGACGTGGGAAAGCCTGTAATTTGGTGACGTCATACTACTTTGCTTGCAGGTGGGCTACTGTGTGTGTGTCCTGGAGGGGCCCCCTTTAGCTTGTCTGCGTCTGTCACATGAGTGACCACAGTCAAACCTGAATGATCATTTTCCTTTTGGCTCCATGCTCACTTGAGTTTCCTGAAGGGCATTTATAAAGTAAGTTCTGTGGGGCCCTAAGGAAGCATGGGCCATGGGGCTCCTTACCCACGGGACAAAGGAGCGAGCGCAGATTCTGAAGTCCCAGCCAGGGACCACGCTTAAGTGTGGAAGAGAGTATTCAAAATTTGCAAAGTTCAAGACATATGCTTACCATATTTAACCGTGGTCTTTTGGGTCAGTCTAGCTGGGCATCAGTTCCCTCAGGCACAGAAATAGACATTTTAATATCACCTATGGGAATCGTTGGAAGGATTAAACGGTGTGTTGTGTGTGTGTGTGGTGAGGACCACTCAGGACAGCTTACTTCTTTTCTCTTTTTAGTCCTAGTGGAATGTGTTTTTGAGGAGCACTGCTGACATATATTCTTGAAAGTAAAACCTTTGGGGCACCTGGGTAGCTCAGTCGGTTAAGCATCCAACTTGTGATTTCGGCTCCAGTCATGATCTCAGGGTGGTGAGATTGAGCCCCGTGTCGGGCTCTGTGCTCAGGGGATCTGCTTGAGATTCTCTCCTTCTGCCCCACCCCACTCTCTCTCTTTCAGAATAAATAAATGAATCCTAAAAAGAGAGAGAGAAACCCTTAAGAAACCTTAGAGGCTTTTGTATGTGAAGACCTTTGTTGCCATTGCGATTGGAGACGGACACTCTGACGTATCAGCTTTTCCTCTGACAGCTGCTCCCAGGTCTGTTCAGGTCGGGGAGACTCTTCCTGGCCTCCTACAGAACCGTCATTTGTGCAGGGCTGCACACAGCAAGGAGATGAGGGAAAACAAGCAACATCTGGCACTAAACAAATGCCATCGTCTTACAAATGAGTTGTCTGTGGGATAATAATTCCTGGATATGTAGAGCCCAGGGAAGTCAACACCAGGACCCGATCCTAGAGAATCAACACCTGGAAGGCAGTCCTTGGGCTTACTGAGAGCTCTGCTGGGTCTACAGCTGAATTCCAGGAGAAAGCTACATTTGGAAGAAAGAATAGGTGCTAATGTTCATAGATTTCAGTCCCACCGGATGACGGAAAGCCCACCTCTGGCTCTGTGGTTCGAAGAGCAGCATTCGGCAGGCACAGAAGCATTAAGAGTGGGTCAGTGTTCGCAGGGGTGGAGGGTGAGCTCGTGCGAGCCCCCGGGAACATCTCCCGTCTTGCTCCCTCACCCTGGCAGAGACCAATCCCATTGAGTGTGTGTGCCGGGGTAGCTGGGAGCTCCTGAGACGTTCTCTAGCATCCTACAGAGGTATGGATGTAAATGACCAAGGCAGATGCTTTATGCCTTATCTGGTTCTTATGGGGAGTAATACCCCCAACGAAGAAAAATGTTCACGAATCATTCAATAACACTTAAGTAACTCCAATGAGGCTGTGATGAGAATGGCCCCGGGGACAGATGGTGATGGACAACTTTGTCTCTGGCATCCACATGTTATGTCCTCTCTCCTCTTAGCATGACTTTTGCTCTCTCACGTGATATCCCAGGCCATCAAGTGTCCTCTCCGATAGGTCTCAGACAAGCCTGCTGCCACCAGATGTTGCATGCCACGACATAAAGGAGAAATTGCATGGGAACGGTCACAGAGGAGTTTGGTTCGTCTTGCATGGTGTTTGGACAAAAATCTATCATTTGCAGCACTTAAGAAATTTCATAAATATCTAAATTCTTGGCTTCTCTCTCTCTCTCTCGTGTGTGTTTGTGCACACACGTGCACGTGCACATGCACACAAATGCCACACCAACCCTGAAGGATTTGACAAGCCTAGGTCAATTTCATATTAGCAGCCATTGGCTGGAGCTGAGTAGTGGCTGCTGCTGTTTGGTTTACCATAGTCCCCACTACTCCCTATTGCCTCATTCTCACTGAGTTCAAATTTAGTCAGGTAGCTGGCTCTTTTTATTCACTCACCCTTTCCTTCCTGGTCCTGTAGGTGTTTGAAGTCTCTGTTCTGGATCTTCTGAGCATTCTACCTCCTCACCTGTTTCTATACAAACCTCGTCAATTTGTGCCCATTTCCCTAAGCTTCCCTGTTTCAGTGACAACTGAAGAAGCTCTAATTGGACCAGCAAACTCACAGAGCAATATTAATGGTCCTTAATAGTTGGATAACTTTATCAGTTAACATGGCCTTGATAATATTGCTTAAAAACAAATCACAGAATCTTTATAGGGATTCAGCAGAAGGCATTCACTTTGTTCAAGTGTTCTGCTCCGTGGATGAAGGTCAGCTGCTCCAGGTTGTGTTAGGCTGGAGGGAAAGGCAGGGGGATGGCTCTGTTAATGTTTCTTATCTTCTTCCTGGGACTTGTGGGCCAGCTTAGACATGTTCTTCTTATGGTGATAGCAGAGGTAGGAGAGAGAGACCTAGATTTCTGCCTCATTCTACCACCCAGCAAGTCATAAGATGAAACCCAAGGTCAAGAGGTATAGGAGCATTCCTGCCCACAGCTCAAGGTGATGGCCAAGTTACAAGACATATGTATAGAGACACGTTAATCTTATCCCAAAAGGGATCTGGCTTTCGCCCTTGGCTATTGGTGGGTGATGCTAGGCCCCTGGAATGCCCTGCTTGGTAGGATTGTCCTGTCAGCCTGGGGGCTTTGGCCACTGGACAAAAAAATTTAACAATATAATTTATGGTGGAGGCTTGTGGTGCGGGTTGTGTATTGAGGCCAGCTGTGGAGGACTGAGGACTAAAGGTGAGCCATACAGCTAGTATGTGATAGAACCCAGTAAAAGCTCTGGACACGGAGGCTTGGGTGTGATTTCCTGGATGGTAAGAGTCCATGCATACTGTTGCACGTCATGGCTGGGATGGGGGGATGCCGTCCAGGCTATACAGGGAAAGGATGCTTGGAAGCCACATGCTTGGATGCCTCCCAGACTTTGCACAGAATCTCTTCCTGATTTTAATCTGCATCTTTTCCCTGTAATAGACCATAGCTATGAGTGCAAAGGTTACCAGTGAGTTCCGTGATTTTTCAGAACTGAGGGTGGTTTGGGGAACCCCCTTGAAGCTGAATCGGTGTCGGAGGTGAGGGCAGCCATCTTGTGTGAGTGGTTCCCCAACTCTGCCGTTAACCCAAACTCACAGCACAGAAATAAGAAGGGATGAAAATCAAAGCTAATAATGCAAATTACCACAATATCCCTCTCAAGTACATCTTTATCCATTTATTCGTCCATTCAGCAAACATTTATTGAGCCCCTACTATATGTATGTCTATTCTAGGATCTGAAACTAAAAGAAATTCTTTTACTCTAGCGGAGGAGACAAAATATAAAAATGCAAACCAATATATGAGATCATGTCAGATTGTGAGACATACAATGGAGAAAAATAAAGCATGGTTCAAGAGGGCGGTGGAGGGAGGCTCTATTTATATAGGGCAGTTAAGAAGGACTCTTAAAGAGGCACCTGGGTGGTTCAGTCGGTTGAGTGTCCAACTCTTGGTTTTGGCTCAGGTCATGATCTCAGGGTCCTGAGATCCAGCTCCATGTCAGGCTCTGTGCTCAGCAGGGAGTCCGCCTGTCCCTCTCCCTCGGCTCCTCCCCCAACTCTCTCTTTCTTCCTCTTCCACTTTCCCTCTCATTGTCTCTCTCATAAATAAATAAAATCTTAAAAAAAAAAAAAGGACTCCTAAAGTCCTGGAAAGGTGACATTTGAATAGACTTGGATGAAATGAAGGAAAAAATTGGGATATGATTCAGGGCAAGAAAGTTCTAGAAGGATGGATGAGCAAGCCCAAAGACATAGGATGGAGGAGCATGCGACGCGGGCACTCTGGCAGAGATGTTACGGTAACACAAGGAATTCATCCTGTGGAAGGTTTTCCTCCTGTGTCCTTGGAGGACAGTGTTGTACCTGAAGGCTTTTCTCCCAGGTGTCTCAAGTCAAGCCTGAGGCCAATTTCTCTGTGTTTTGTTTTTGTGCACCTTGCTTAGGCGTGTGGTTTCTTCTGCATGGTCAGCCTGGGGATCATCTCACTTGCCTCTTTCCTCCCTCATGGAGGATGAACAAGTAACTCCAGAGGCTTCTAGCTTCTCAGAGGGGCAGAAAAAAGAAAGCAAGGGAAGTACAGGAATACAAGTTATTTCTGTTTATTTTGTTCATTAAGTGAACAAATGAGAACATAACTGGAAAGTACAGAGTGACTAAGAAGTAGCCCAAAGGGAAAAACCTAATGGGGGAATTTTATTAAACGACATAATTTACATATCCACCCTTTGGGCTTCCCTCTCAGCCTCTCTGGGGTTCTCAAAACCCTGGGGGTAGTGGGAGCTGTGGGAGGGCAGGGCAGGAGCTGATGCCAGGAGAAAAATGAGTTGTGCAGGGTGTGCACAAATGTCCTTCGGGCTTGAGGGAAGGACCGTGGGAGTGAGACCCAGGACCCTGAGGCCAGCTGATAGGAGTTCCCCACATAGAGCTGTGTTGGGGGCTGAGATGCAGAAGGTACTTGCCACAAACCTGGACTCCTACAGGGCTCAACAGTTGGTAGCCGCTGTGGTAGATTTGTTGACAGAATTAGTTCAAGTATATTCCTTTCTCACAAAACCCCTTCTCTGGAAAGGTTCAGAAGGCACCGCTGGGACAAAGGGGAACCCCGTCTTCCCTTTTTTGTAGGACTTCCTTATCTACCAGGTCTGGCAACCCAAGGGTGACAGACTGCAGAGACAGATGGGTAAACAGAGGATTCACGCTGTCAACCAGCAGCAGTCACTAGACAAGCTACTCCTAGTCGATCTCAAGGGGGTACCCGGGGGTGACACCACAAATGTGCTCCCAGGCCCCTCCTGCAGGATTTTCCTTAAAGGGTATGCCTTCCTCTCAGTTCCTTTTTCCCCTTATCCAATCTGTGCTTTCCCTGAATGCTGTCCTCACTAGTTCCTTCTCCCCTTGTAGAGCTGCCCTTGATCCCTGTACGCCGGCCCCCTTGCCCCCAGCCTCCGGCTTTCAGAGAGATATGGTGTAGAATCGAGAGACCAAGCTGGGTCCACCTTAAGAAGTCATGTCCTCCCGCCTCAACTTCTTGAGAACAATCTTCTGTATGCACAACTTTCATGCTGCTTAGTAAATGTTTAACAGTGAGCTACGATTTTCTCCTGGCCCTGCCCATTTCCCCGTGTCCCTGCCCTGGAAGGGGTAGGTGAGAAGAACTTAATGGAACATTCTAGAACCTTCTCCTCTGGGTCTCCAATCTCTGACCAGGCTCTCAGATATTCCAAATGTTATGCCATGATTTTACTGGCATGCTCTCTGAGAGAAATAAAAACCAGCCACAGTCCTCACATAAGGAGTAAGGAGAAAGGAGGTTTTGAGGGTCAGCAGAAATGGCGAAGGGCACAGGCTATCTTCGTTTTCTGCCCACGGTTAATGAACACCTACCAGTGGCGGTGAGGATGTATAACCACAATGCCTTCTAATGATTTAGGGTTTTTCTCTTTTTAAAGTAACAGAACAGAAAGATGTGAAGGTGACAGCTAGTGGTTTCAGGAAGACAATAAGCACTTTGTATTCACTTTCTTTTCTCTCTCCAGTCAAAGTGGAGATCAACCATCTTGTAAACCTCTCTCACTTGTTCCAAGAAGACCCTGAGCTCGTGCTTGGAGCTCTTGCTTTCCTACGTTCCCCGCTACTTCAGATCCACGCTGTGGGGCACTAGTTTTTCCGTGGAACGTGGCGGGTAGTTAACCTGAGAATGGTTCCTAGGGCATGGCCTTCTCGGAATTATGTTCATGCCTCAGTATGAGGGACTATGTAGAAGATGGGGAAGAATAAGTGTGAAAATACACTTGGGTGCTCCAGTAGGTTAGGAGGGAGTTGCTGTGAAGTCACGTTGTTAGGCTATTAAATAGCGGGTTGGGTACTTCTATTCTTAGCAATGTGGTTTTCTGTGTAATTTAAAAAAAAAACCCTTTTGCAAATTTCTGGAACTAAGAAATAAAGTCAAAGTGATGTCTAGATGTACCTGTGAGAGAGAAAAGGCAATCTGGAGGGGCAGAATGAGGAAAGTGTATGAACCCACATGAGCTGCCCTGGGGACAAGGGTGAGGGGTGAGGGACAAGGGGGTGCGGGGTTGGGGGAGGAGCCATAGTCCAGGCTTGGGAATTGGCTGTGGAATCAAGGAGCTTAGGTTTTAAGGACCAGCAGGCACACAAGAGGCACCGGGTCCCAGGAGAGGAGAAAGGCAAAACTGAGCCCCCGGTAGAAGGAAGAATTGAAAGCAGCTGCCCACTCACACGCGAAATGACACGGAAGCTTGTAGTTGTTTTTTAAATACAAGAGCCTCCCTTTAAAATTCATAATCATAGATATGCCCTCACATGAATGTGATATTTAAATTTATATTACTAGAGTGGTCTAGCACACAACCCTCCAAGAAATGAATAGGAAATGCTGTCACAGGTGGGTTACGCATTTAGGGCACCCGGTTAAAACAAACATAAGCTCTCTCTGGGGGTCCACACCCTTCACCCAGAGTGTCCAAGGTTCTGCTATGAGAAGTCACAACTAGAGATTAATTTACAACTAAAAATTACAAAACACAGGAAAAAAACAAACCATAAAAAACAGGAGTTGGCAATCCAAAACAAAAATCAGTATGAAAGAACTTCAGATAAGGTCATTGTCAGGTAGATTATTAAATAAACATGCCTCAAATTATGAAAGTCACCAAACAAGTAACAAAGAACACCGTAAAAGAGTAAGACACCATCAAAGAAAACCAGACTTGAGTTAAATAAGAAGTCAACTGTAACTCTAGAAATTTAAAAAAATATATAATTTAAAATTTAATATGTTAACCTGAAGCTTACGTATCACCGAATAAATAACTAGTAGAGGGGAAGATTGATTTGAGGAATGCTCAGAGGTCTGCACAGAGAAATGAAGAGGGGTGACACGTGGGGGAAGGGCTTACTGATATGGGGTGTGCAATGGAAGGTTCAGTACACATCTATCGGGTTTCCAGAAGGAAACAGCAGAGCAGATGGAGATCAGGCAGTAGTCCAGGAGAATAAAAGAGAATTTTGCAGAACTAATGAAAGCTGCAGTCCTTAGCAGGTTAAAGAATACCCCATTCTCTACCAGATGCAACAATGCCAAATAGAAAGGGAAGATTTTAGAAGCATTTGTAGGTAAAAAAGAAAAAAACCCATTACCTAAAAAGGAATGAGTATCAGATTGTCCAGAAGTTTACAACACCAACAACAGAAGCCAGAGGACAATGGCAAAATATATTCAAAGCCCTAGGAGAAAATAATAATCCCTTTTAGATTACAACTAAATTACCATTTAAGAATAAGGGCAAAAGAAGAGTAGAGAAACAGGGCAGAATGAAGGTACTGGTCACATCAGTAGTCAAAATGGTCAGGAAATGGGCAGAGGTCATTGAGACATTTTGGGGGAGAAGTGGGGCAATAGTGGTTAAATTTAGACTTTATTAAATCACTCTGCTTATTAAAATTATGTAAAGGTAATCATGTCAGATGAGAAATTATATGTACAATTTATTTTTATTTATGTTTTTAAGAGCAAGAGTGGGCTTGTGTGAGCAGAGGGGAGAGGCAGACGGAGAGGGACAATCTTTTTTTTTTTTTTAACAATGTAAATAACATATCTACTTGTTTACTTTTTTTTTTAAGATCTTATTTATTTGCTAGAGAGAGAGAGCGAGCACAGGCAGACAGAGTGGCAGGCAGAGGCAGAGGGAGAAGCAGGCTCCCTGCCAAGCAAGGAGCCCGATTTGGGACTCGATCCCAGGACGCTGGGATCATGACCTGAGCCGAAGGCAGCTGCTTAACCAACTGAGCCACCCAGGCGTCCCGGAGAGGGACAATCTTAGCCTGTGGCTTGATCTCATGGACTCTGACATCACGACCTGAGCCAAAGCAAAAGCCACACTCTTAACCAACGGAGCCACCCAGGCATGCCTGTATCTTTCAAACCTGCTGAGAAGACACCATTGAATACAAAGTAATTGGTCAATATTAAACAGATGCAAGAAAGAAAAAAAAAGAAGAAGCAGATTGGAAACCAGGTTAAGTATTCAGCATGAAATCAGATGGCTGACATAAATTCAACACAGCAGAATTCAGACAATGTAAAATTAAACTCTGAATTAGAAAGAGTTGTCAGTTGTATTGGGTTAGAAAAATTCAACCATATGCTTTAAAAACGATATTTGGAACTTAGAGACAAAGAATTAGTGAACTCCACAGTATAAATAAAGTAAAAGTATAAAAAAAATGCCAGCTCAAAGAAAGTGGAGTTGTTATAATAGGGGTGGACAAAACTCTTTGAAGCGTAAAAGGAATGTTAGTGGGGGAAAGGTCATAAAATAAGGACTTTGAGCAAGCAGCGCTGGAAAACTGGTTATCCATATGGTTAAATAAGTTAAATCTCGACATCAAACCATATTTAAGTGGATTAAAGACATGCTTACGAAAAAGCATGACTGAAAATGTTCTGAAAGAAACTGAATGGATGTTATTATGAATGAATGAATGAAAGGATGTTGTTATGTTCTCAGGATAGGAAAAGATTTCTTAAACACAGCACCAGAAGCACAAAACATAAATGAAAGGACCCATACATTTGACTACATTAGATTCTTTAAAAAAAAAAAAAAGACAACCTTCTTCTACATTAAAGACATCAAAAACAAAGTAAAAAACACAAATCTTTGACTTAAAGTAAAAAACACAAATCTTTGACTCGGAGAAGATAGTTGGCACGCACTTGTAACCAAGAAAGGATTTGGCCCAGAATTTATAAACAGCTCCAACGGAAAAGGCTAAACAATATGAAAGGCAGTCCTCAAATGACAACACCCAGTGGTTTCAAAACATAAGAAAAGATGTTCCTCTCTCCTGTAATCAGTGTCATGTAAATGAAACAAAAAGATCTGATATTTCATACTCGTTAGATTGGAGAAAACGGAAAAAATACCTGATGATGTCAAGTCCGGTTGAAGAGTATAAATGGGCATGTGTGTTTTGGAGAACATGGTGTCAATGTTTTTCTTCTATTTTTAAAGATTTTATTTATTTATTTGACAGACAGAGGTCACAAGTAGGCAGAGAGGCAGGCAGAGAGAGAGAGAGAGAGAGAGAGAGACGGAAGCAGACTCCCCGCTGAGCAGAGAGCCCGATGTGGGGCTCGATCCCAGGACCCTGAGCCAAAGGCAGAGGCTTTAACCCACTGAGCCACCCAGGTGCCCCGGTGTCAAAGTTTAATAAGGCGGTGGGATTGCTTGGCCAGAGGATTTGACCATGTCCAGCTTCAGGCAACATTGATTATCACAGTGGCAAGTTGGAAAAAGGCTTACATTCTCAGGTATGGGGTCTAGCAAGGCACAGATGTTTTATTAAGAACATATTGCATACAGATGTGCCTGATACTTTTATTTTCTACACTTGTATGCCTAAAAATTTCCCAATTAAAAACTTAGGTTGGCCAGGATTTGGTGAAAGGCACTTACCCTGTCAATTGCTGTAACTACTTCCAAGGGCAACAATTTATGTTGGCAAGAGTGTTGGGAAACAAGCGCCCTCATACACTGCAGGTGAGAATACAGATTGAGAACACCTCAAAGGTAATTTTGGCAGTATTTCATGAAATTGTAAATTCCTTTTGATTTAGCACAATTTCCTCTAGGCATTCATTCAAAGAAAAAGAGCCATGTGAGAGCAAAGGTTTCTTTCCAAGGAAGTGCATCATAGCAATCACAGCACCGTTTGTAATGTTAATAATAAAGAAGCAGGAGCGCCTGGGTGGCTCAGTGGGTTAAAGCCTCTGTCTTCAGCTCAGGTCATGATCTCAGGGTCCTGGGATTGAGCCCCCCACATCGGGCTCTCTGCTCAGCAGGGATCCTGCTTCCCCTCTCTCTCTGCCTGCCTCTCTGCTTACTTGTGATCTCTGTCTGTCAAATACATAAAATCTTAAAAAAAAAAATAATAAAATAATAAAGAAGCAATCTCCCACCACCAAAGATCGTGGACTCACTATAACGTTAGACCCATCATGTCTCACTCGATCTAACTGGTTCTAATTTAGAGTGGAACTGTCTGATGGAATATTCTGCAGCCAGCAACATGATGCTGTTGCAACTTTCTAGTGAGGTGGAAACTCTTGCAAAATATTAAGCTAAAAGAGAGTAGGTTACAAAATAGTGGGTAAAGTGTCCCATTAAAAATACCAATGTATGCACGGAAGCTAAGACAACGGAAAGTCCACAGAAATTTCTTCTGGGTGAATAGAAGGTGATTTCTATTTTCTTCGGCTGTGTCGTCTTGTTTTGGCCTGTGTGTGTGTTTCATTTTAACAGGAGAGGCTCTCCTTGGGCTGAAATCATCTGGACAGGCGGGCCTGATAACCCACGCCAGCAGGCAGGGAGCCACGTACTAGACTTGCGGAGTTCCGTGGGAAGCCTGGGGCGTCTCTGGTTACAATCGAATCTGGAGGAGAGAGTCCCGAGTTCACCTCTGGCGCCACCACCCCCACGCTGGACGACTGGGGGAGCTGCGCCGTCTCTCCGAGTCTGGGGTCGTGGAAGGACTAGCCCGCCCCCTCCCCTGGGCGGGCCTCGTTCCCGCTCGCGGGGAGGGTCCGCGGGGCTCCGACACGCGCGCCCGCGCCGTTTGCAAAGCCCAAGCGCGCCGCGTCACGCGCGGGTGGCGATCGCCGCGGCCGCGCAGCCACCGCAGCGGCGCGGACTCGGGGCGCGCGGGGGCGGGGCCGCGCGCAGGGGCGGGGCCGGGGCGGGGGGTGCCCCGCGGGTGGCAGGCGCGGGGGAGGGCTGGCCGCCCCACGCTGCCGCCGCCCGCCGGGGATTCCCCCAGGCCGGCGCCCGGGGAAGTCCCTGTACGCGCGGGTATAAGAGAGCGGCGCCGCGGAGCGCGCCCCAGGCCGGCAGCCCCCAGCCATGTCGCGCGGCCTCCGGCTCCTGCTCCTCAGCTGCGGTAGGGCCCCGGACGCCTGTCGCGCCCCCTCCCATCCCCTCTCGGCGATACCCGCCCCCCCTCCCCGGTCTTCTCACTGGCTCACGCCGCTCTCTCTGTCCCTCTTGCAGTCTGCAGCCTGGCGTCCGCGACGCGGGAGGTGAAGGTGGCTTGTTCCGAGGAGGCGGACTTGCCGTGCACGGTCCACACGGACCCTCAGGGCCCCTACAGAGTCTTCTGGGCCAAGGTAAGTGTGGCGATGCCCGCGGGTGAGGGCTCGGCCGGCTTCGTCCTAGGCAGAGAGGGACCGCCTCCCTGGGGCCGGCCACCCTGTGTGGCCCCTGGCCGCCCTGCCCCCCCCCCCCGGGTCTCCCCCCATCCCCCCCTTACCCAGAACCCCCCCCCCCCCCGCCCCGCATCTTGGTACCAGGCGATTAGATCAGATTAGATTTTTGTTCCCCAAGGACCTAATCCTCTTCCTGCCCCTAAAGGTGGCCTGAAATGAACGATCCAAATAAGCCCCTTTGGGAGCGCAGAGACCCTCTTATTTGGATGAATTCTGGAGGCCACGAAGAAGGCAGATTTGGGTATCAGACAGGAGGCCTGTCTCCAGATTTCTGATTTCTCATGTCTGGGGACTCTGGTGCCCGGGATTTGGGGCAGGAAGGGAAGGAATAGGCATTTGAGAGGAAGGACTAAGAGATCATCCGATGTGATTTTGACTTGTTTCCCTGGTGGGGGTCCTCTGTCAGCCATGGGAGAACCCATGGTGGGTTCTCCTGGCCCCTCACTGGTCCTGCTGCCTGGCACTCTAGCAGGCAGTCCCTAGAGGTGAGAGGCGCAGCAAGGGGGTCGTCTGGGATGGGGCCGGCTTCGCTGTAAGATAAGTGAGCCGCTCTGGGGTTTTTTAAGGATGCCTCCCAGCTGGAACATTTTCAGATGCTAAGAGCGCAGTTCTGGCAGTCTTTGACAAGCCAAGCAGTCCCTGGTTTTTTGCTCAGCTGCGTTCATGAGGTTAGGGCCGCAAGAGCACCTCTAGTTTGAGCCAAGTGCATGTGATCTCCCAGCCTTCCTCAGCGGCTCTGATTGAACTGTCTGACCTTAGAGGAAATCCCTATGTCTGCTGCCTTCTACAGAGCGCAGGGCTTTTCTTCTGCCCTCCAAAAAAGATGCTATAAGAATCTGCAGCTGCATCCAGCCAGTTAGCAAGGCAGCACGGGACAGCTGTGTGTGTGTGTGTGCGTGTGTGTGTGTGTGTGTGTGTGTGTCCTCTTCTGACCAGCTGGTCAGTTTCCCCAGAGGGTGTTGCGACATTGTGTTTGTGTATTCTACACAACACCCAGTGTGTGGCCTGCTAATTGCGAAGGTGCACGGTGAATCCAGGCTGGCTCTCCATGAGTTCTGGGCACCTGCTATGTTGCTGCTGCCTTGGAGCACCGTATCCTGTAGGAAAGTAGGTTTGTGACTATTCCCACTTCATTTCCACTGTATTCACAGTGGGATCAGAGAACGTAGCAATTCCAAAATTGTTCTTGTAGTAAAAACAATAGCACTTAAACAGAAATATTGTAAAAACATGACTATTTGAGTCCTCCTTCTGTGCCAGCCTCTGAGGTAAATCTTTACCTATGTTATCTGTTTCAGTCCTTCCAGTGGACTTAAGAAATCAGTCCTGCCCATTGTACAGATGAGGAAACTGAGTCTCAGGGTGTGAAGGAATCCCTGCTCACTGTTACCCTGCTGATTAAGGGAGGAGAGTGGGATTTGCACCAAGCAGTCTGATTCCACGGCCTGAGTTTTCAGAGGTGTTATCTTGATGTCTCTGTTTTCTAACTCAGTTACTTAAGGTAAAGAAAATAAAGGTGTCCTTTGTCTAGCCAGGCAGGGACTTAGTTATCTTAAAGAAGGTGGGGCGTGGGAGGGGGACACAAAACCACCATCCCTTCCCGAGACGGATTTAAAAAAGAAAATAACATTAATATCCCCAGGGGAGTAATTAAAAAGTACTCATGAAACAAGTAGATGGGGTTTCAGACTGTAAAGTTCCAACAGTTGTCAAGGTAAATTTTCTTGCACAAGGTCATTTGGAATGTTGCAGTAAACCATAGTAATTAACCTTTGGCTTCTCCTTGGATGTCAGCTGATGATGTAATTCTATAATGTACATGCTTGTTTATTGAACATAGTTCTTGCGTGATTTACCCTGAAGGTCTCTCAAAGTCAGTTAAAAAAAAAAAAGATGATGGTCTCTTGGCATTTTCTTTTCTTCTGTTGGTTCATGGAGTAGGGTCATTGCAAAATCATGCCATAGTTTTGTTTTGTTTTTAAACAGATAAACTGTGAACAGGTCATGGTGGATAGGGGAGCTTTGAGATGCCAGTAAACTATTCAGATCCCTTGAAAATGAAATGCATTGTTCCTTCAAGTGCTTTTTGACAGGTCTCAGCATGTTCTGTAGATAGTTATTCTTTTCCAGCCCAGTAATTATACTTTTGTGCTTACTGTGTTTGTACAACAAAAGTGGATAGAATATTCTGGAATATTCTTCAGAGGTCAGTGGTGAAATACTGAAATACTTGGTTTTACAGAAGATTGAGCATCTTGTCATTTCCTCCACCGCCGCTTTCTTGCATAATGTTTCAGTGGACTTGAAGCGGTGGCTACAAGAGGAGGATTGTAAACCTGAGGACCACAGCCAGCCTCGCTCATGTCACCTTCCTCCTCATCACTAGTGTGGCTTGTCAGATCTCACAGTTGTGGGCTGTGAGCTGGACAAGGGAAGCAGAGGGTCCCTTGGAGTAGGTTTGTTGTTGTTGTTGTTGTTTTGTTTTTACCATCCACCAGATTGATTCACGATCTCACAGGACTCCTGCATGTCACAATTATGATTATAATGTCACAATTATGGTTATAATGACTCATAATTTATTTTTTTTGAAATTTTTTAGATTTTATTTATTTATTTATTTGACAGACAGAGATCACAAGTAGGCAGAGAGGCAGGCAGAGAGAGGGGGAAGCAGGCTCCCCGCTGAGCAGGGAGCCCAATGCGGGGCTCGATCCCAGGACCCTGAGATCATGACCTGAGCCGAAGGCAGAGGCTTAACCCACTGAGCCACCCAGGCGCCCCATGACTCACAATTTAAAATTCCATGTACCACTCAGTTCTCCCCCACCATAGGGCATCGTGCCACTGTCCGATTGGTTACTTATCATTACCAAAGGACCCATGTAAACCATGTGTTTCTTATCATGGCTTTTATGGAAAGACCCAAAACAGAGGGCATCCAATTAGTGTTTGTAACATTAGGGCGAGTGGGGAGGAAACAGTGTCCATTTTATCCTCTGTTTCAAAGGCACAGTGAGAGGGGCTAGGGGAGGCTTAATACAGACATGCACAGGGGTCCTAGGGGGAGCGAGGAGTGGATAGAGATAGCCCAATTCCTGTTAACCCAACCCTTATTTCCCATGGACCAGTGTCCTTCTAACTGGGATCCATCCGTGGGTCCCCCTCTCATTCTTTCCCGCATGTGCCTGTTAAGGCAGGGGGGATGACTGAGAAGAAATAGAAATGTGAATTCATATATCCAGTAGAACAGCAGCTAGACTTAGCCTTTCAAGCTGCGAACTGACTGTGGTTGTTTAGGGAGATCTTTTGAGAAATTACGCAAGCCGACTTTGGTCCAGCATCTCTCCCGTTGGCTGCGAGCCTCTTGCATCAGAGGGCACAGCGCCATCCCACGTGGGCCAGGAGTAAGCCTGTCCATTAAGGAGATACTCCTGGGCTTCATGCTGAGCAGAAGTGGGGTCACAGTCTCTTTAATGAAGCTGCACTAGGTTTGGAGGGAGAGGATGATACTGGATGGCGTGTTTGAGCACAGTGATTTCGCTGCCCGTGATAACAAGTGGTTATTTATCAGAGAGGTGCACTGCCATCTTGTAGCGTGCTGGGAGCCCTGATAGCCTATGCTGATGCATAACGAAAGAGGATATATAGTGTCAACCTAGGAGATGACATTGCGGGGGTGAGGACAGAGACGCGTCACAAGACAAATGCCCTTTTCAGATTATTTCCAACGGAAGGGAGAAAGGGGAAGTACGACTGCTTTCAGAGGTCAGTCTTGATTTTGTAATAGTGAGAAGAGCCCCCAGCGGGGGCAGATCCTGGGCTCTCCCCAGGCTCAGTGGAGCTGGCAGAGAGCTGGTTAACAGCTTTCGTGAAGCGGCTTCGAAAGTTCAAGGACAGTCCCCGTGCAGATCTTGCTTGTCCTTGATCTGTTATGAATCTGTCTTCTGTGTATGTTGCAAATCTCCTCTTCAGTGTAGTTGTATTTTCTGTCTCAGCTGTCTTGTGTGATGGCACCCCACAAAGCAAGAAGCCTGTGAAAGCAGAATCTCTTAGTAGGGGCTGGAGTTGATGACCGGTCTTGGCAGATATAATCTACACAGCCACAAACACCGATGGGCCTGTGAAAGGGCCAGTGTGTGCCACTGATCACTAGACTTCCTTGAGTCTAGAATATTATCTGCTATGAGACAGAGTTAAGAGCATGTTTTTAGGAGAGGAAGGAGACATTCTTATCTTAAACAGAGAAGCCCTGAATCACTGAAATGTGAAAATGATGCGTGTGTTAGCATCAAAGGAAAGTTCTACCATCGTCTTAACACCTACTTGACCTGGTTGAATCACTTTTATGGGCTTTTTCTTAGGTCAAACCATGAAAAACTGTACAGTTGGTTTTCAGAGGTCTCTTGTATTGACATTTGGATTAGTCAATATTTCTAAAGTCCCAATGTGTTCCAAGTCCTGGGCCTCGTGCTGGCCATCTTAAAATCAATGGGGAGCTTTTGCCAGAGGATCATCTTGAGCAAAGGAGTGGAAAAGGAACCCACAAGCATTTTGGGGAACCGGTGGGTTGACCAGTGATCTGTTAAGGGGAATTGTACAGGAGAGGGCTGGGAGATGTTACAGAGAAGGCTGGGACCAGATCGTGAGGAACCTTGGATGCCCAACTATAATGGCTTGAACTCCTTTTGGCAGCAAGGAGTCATTGAAGGTTTTTAAGCAAAGAATGACCTAATGACACATATTTGTAAAGAAGAGCATATTTCTTGTGGTGAAAGACACACTCTGATTCATCCTGGAAGATGCTGAGTCCCAGAGGGAGACCTTGTTCTCTCTCTGCAGCAAAATCCAATCAGGTCAACTCAGCCGAGGCCTCGGCGCATTTCTGAGATTTGCCTTCCCTTCTTTCTTGGCCACCCATTGTGTCCCCATGATTCTATAAACAAGTCGGCAACACAGCATGTGGCTGCCTCGGAGGGGCTCTGCAAGTCTCAGCCAGCTGAGAACAGGTCATCACTGAGATTTTGGGGACAGTGACAAATCAGAGCAAAGTTGCTACAGTCTTACTGTAGGAGGAAGAAGGCAGTTGGGGGTTAAACAAAGAAATCAAACCCTTGTTTTCCATGAGTAAAAGGGGGAACCTAGGTCATGTGAGAAACAGTATTATCTTACTTCTGTATTTGGTTATGTCACTACTCAAAGAAGAGGAAGTTAGGAGAAGGTCTCAGTGATGTAAGGGAATGTTTAGCATAGAGCAGGGCTAAAAAGAGATTCATTACCTTAAAAAGGGTTTCTTCATCTGAAATTGTTTGCATAATCTTCAGACTTGGGAACCCAAGGCTTGTTTCTATCACCTGGCATTTTGTGGAACCCCAGCCAGTCTACTGCATGTTCTTGTCCCAAATCTCTAGGAGACAAGAGATTCCAGAAGAGCGGGTAGTTCATTAGGATTATAGGTCCAGGTGGGGAAAGCCCACGAGAAAAGCAGGGTGCCAGTTGCCATAAGCAATTCATAATCAGATACTCTGGGCCAGTTCTGGAGCACAAGGGTTCTGAATCAGATTAGGTCTGGAGGAGAGGCAAGTACGTGAGTTCAGGGGACAAGTAGGACTGGTCTACAGGCTGAAGCCACATGGAGAGAGCTCCCTCCATGCCATATTAATTTTTGGGGCATTTCGAGGTGTCCCTATCAGTGAGGACCCTTTTCAGTTGCAATTGTAATCCAGCCAAAACTCGCTTCAAGTAAAGGGAATATATTGGTTTATATAGTTGAAATGGAAAAAAAAAAAACGTCTAAAACTGTAAGTCACACTTGAGTTATGCCTGGTGTTGTGGGCAGAATTGTGTTCCACAGGAGGATTATCCCCAGTATCTGCAAATGTAACCTTATACAGAAATGGGATCTTTGTGGAAGTTGTCAATTAAAAAGTCATCAATTTAAAGTGAGGTCATACTGAGTTAGGGTGGGTCCTAATCCAATGACTGGTGTCCTTATAAGAAGAGAAAACAGAGCTGCCGACATAGACACACAGGGAGAACACCATATGAAGGCACAGGCAGAGACTGGCGGGGTGCGTCCACAAGCCAAGGCCTGACAAGGATGTCTGGCAAACACTAGAAGCTTCAGGAATGGGGCATGAAACAGATTTTCCCCTGGAAACTTCAGAGAGAGCATGGCCCTGCCAGCTCCTCGCTTCTGGGTTTTTGACCTCCAGAACGGCAAGAAAATACATTTCTTTATTTTTTTAAATTTTATTAAAAAAAATTTAATTCCAGTATAGCTATCCTACAGTGTTGTGTTAGTTTCTCATGTACAGTATAATAGTTCAGCTGTTCTGTACGTGACTCAGTGTTCTTCATCCCCTTCGACTATTTCACCCCCCCACCCCCCCAATCCTCTGGTCACCTTCAGTTTGCTCTCTAGAGTTAAGTCTGGTTTTTGTTTGTCTTTTCTTTTCTTTTTTTTTTTTTTTAAGTTTATTTATTTATTTATTTATTTGACAGAGAGAGATCACAAGTAAGCAGAGAGGCAGGCAGAGAGAGAGAGAAAGGAGGAAGCAGGCTCCCTGCCGAGCAGAGAGCCCGATGCGGGACTCGATCCCAGGACCCTGAGATCATGACCTGAGCCGAAGGCAGAGGCTTAACCCACTGAGCCACCCAGGCACCCTGTCTTTTATTTTCTTTGTTCATTCATTTTGTTTCTTAAATTTCACTTCTAAGTGAAATTGTATGACATTCCTCTTTCTCTGATTGACTTATTTCACTTAGCATAATACCCTCTAGTTCCATCTACATTGTTGCAAATGGCAAGATCTCATTCTTTTTTATGGTTGATAATATTCCATTGTGGTTGTGTGTATGTCTGTGTATATGTACACACACACACACACACACACCCCACATCTGCTTTATCCATTCATCCATCAATGGATGCTGGGGCTGCCTCCGTAGTTCGCCTATTGTAAATAATGCTATAGTAAACATAGGGAGGCATACATCTCTTCACATCAGTCTTTTCATCTTTGGGTAACTACCCAGTATTGGAATTACTGGATCATAGTGGGGCTCTATGTTTAATTTCTCGAGGCATCTCCATACTGTTTCCCACGGTGGCTGCACCAGTGTGCATTCCCACCAACTGTGCACAAGGGTGCTGAGAAAATACATTTCTGTTATTTTAAGTGGCTCAGTTTTGCACAAATACAGGGTAGGCAACAATTACAGCTGGATTTAGAGGTTCGTGACTATCCCCAGGGTTTGGTGTCTTTCGGTCCCTCAGCTCTTCCTTTCTTCATATTGGTTTTGTCATCAGCCTCCATCCACGTGGCGGGGAGACAGTGGCTGGTAACTGTAGTCTTGCAGACCCTCTCAGGATCATGTGCAAAGGAAAATATTGTGCCTCTCTTCTCATATTTCAGCAAATGTCTGATTATATTTAAGTGGCTTTGATTGGGTCAATGTGGCCATCGGAGCCGGTCTCTCTGGTCCCAGATGTCAGGGCTGAGTTACGTGTGCCTCCTCTAGAACCAGGTGTCGTGATCTCGGAGGGCTGTGAATCACTGCTCATGAGACTGCCCCTTCCAGGTCCCGCAGGACCATCTAAAGATGCAGATGGAAGAAGGACACTTGGCGTGAACAACAGAAGGGCAAATCCCAGCTTCAAAAGGTTTTGCCGCATTTATCACCGTGATGCTTTAGTAAATTCGGGATGCTGTGGATATCTTGGATGCATCATGGGTTGAAAAATAATTTCTCTTTAGAGCAGAGGTTGGGACTTCTAGAACAACTAGGGAGGTTGGGAGGAAACAGGAAGTAATCTGCAGAAAGAATGACGAGAGCATGGCTAGAGAGGATAGCTAGGAAAGCTGTCAGATAAAACAACCTCTACGACCAGCGTTACCCATTGTAAAGCACTTTCACGTGTTTTTGCTTTTGATACTTAAAATAGCTTCTGTAGCAAGTAAGAGAGTCACAGGTGGGGATACGAGACTCAGAGATGAGGTGCTTTACTGAAGACGACCCAGCTCACGGACCGCGAATCTGCACTCTGGGCCTTCGATTCCAAAGCCAGCGCCCTTGTAACTCCCTCATTTTCTCTAAACGTCGCCCGTTCACTCGGCAACTGCCTTTTGAATAATTCCAGTGTGCCGGGAACTATTGAGAATGCTGAATGAAATGTGGGCTGGGAAAAGGAGAGATAGTGGTAACACGTTAAGGGCTCTCTGTGTGATGGGCAGATGCTACAGGGCTGATGGACAGCCCTACGACACACGCCCATCATCCCGGGTGTCTTCACATGGTCCTGGTGAGATACAGTGATCCCCGTGTCTGCAGAGCAGACAGGAGCCGCTGGGTGGGTTGGCCAAGAGCAGAGTGAGCCGCGGCGGGCCTGGGCTTTGCTTCCAGGTCTTTGCTTCCAAAGCCTGTGCTCTTAATTTCATTGTCTCTGCCATACTCATAACTCTCTTAGCGGCCATAAATTCAGCTCTGTCTGTTAGATCCAGTAAATTTTAAAGTGGAAAATCATTTTTCCAATAAAACTACACTTAGAAAAAAACGATGTTAATGCGCATACATTCTGCCCTCATTATGACATCAACCTCCGAGCCAAACTATTTTGCACGTTATAAAGAGCTGTTTTTATGATGAATGAGGATTATATTGGCACTTTAATTGAGTTAGAAACCAAGGTACATGAAAGTGAGTGCATGAGAAATGTAATAAAGAAAAAGCTGTTCAATATGATTGGAATATATCAGATTACTTTCATACCACCTTTAAATACATAAAGTCCATACCTTTAAATACGTTTAATCAAAGTGTTGGATTAAATATTTAAATGTATATAGAAGCACAAACATTTTGCTTCTCAAAAAGATCTCTTCCTTTTCTTTTAGTTTTCTATCACATTCTTTTTTTTTTTTAAGATTTTATTTATTTATTTGACAGAGAGAGATCACAAGCAGACAGAGAGGCAGGCAGAGAGAGAGAGAGAGAGAGAGAGGAGGAAGCAGGCTCCCTCCCTGCCGAGCAGAGAGCCCGATGCGGGGCTCGATCCCAGGATTCTGGGATCACGACCCAAGCCGAAGGCAGAGGCTTTAACCCACTGAGCCACCCAGGCACCCCTTTCTATCACATTCTTAACGGATCTCATGTATGATAAATTTGAATTCCAGATTTGTGATCAAAATTCTCTCTTTGCAGCAGGCATGGAACTATTTGCTGTCTTATATTCAAATATGGTAATCTAGAAGGTGTGCATGTATTTGGATAAAATTATTTAAACTGGAAAAATAACTTTTCACAATAATAAGATTTTTGACTGAAGTATCAGTTCAACTTCCAGCATATTAATTCTTTATTTGATTTCTTTTATTCTAGTTTAAATTCGTCCATCATTAAAATAAACACTTAATTCACATGCCCTTAAAATTAATACTTGTATCTGTCTGCTTTAGTATTCGTCAAATTAAAGAGTTTATTTAATTTGGGCCTTGTGGTTTCCTTAAGGTAAAAATCTCCATTTTAGAGAAAGAATATGTTACTTAAATTATTTAGTCGCACCGAGGGCCTTGAGACAAATCAAATGTCCCTTGGCTTTCTGAAAATGAGATATCCTGTATTTTACCCTTCTCTAATCCCATCAAAAATATAGAATTGTCAGCATAAGAGTTAGTGCAAGGAGCGTGGATTTTTAAAACGTAATTGGGATGACTGTTTTGAGGAATTAATTTGCCCAAATCGTGTTGTGGTTCAGCACACTACAATATTAGCTTTGTAAAGTATGCATTAAATAGTCCCCATCAATTACGCTTGGCTGTGAATGAATCCGAGGGTTCCTTTTGTTATAAATTACTATTTCCTAAAATGCTTTTGCAGAGAAGCAATGAAATGCGTTTGGATTGGGAATGTTTCAAGAGCCGTTCTTTGCCAGTGGCTGATTTTGAGTCAGCTCAGATGTTCATAAGAACTCATAAAACAAAGCAGCGTTGAGGATGGCCCCTTTGCCGGTTGCTTCGTTTCCCTCTTTCTGAAATTCTTGGGTTCTTGAGCGGTGCTGCTTTTGCCACAGTGGACTCAGCTGATAGCTGCTTGGTCACAGAACTGAAGTTAATGATTTGAACTTTTGGATAAAAAGTCTCTTGGTATTGCTGGTACCCGCTTGCATTTTGAGCACGCGGTGTGAACATAAAATCAGCAACTATTTTTGCAGCTGTAGGCAAATCCCAGAATCCCCAGATGGAGTTACATGAGAAGATCTGTCTTGAAATGGCATAAAGAAGGGGGGGTGAGGCGTTGTGTGTACCTACAGCTTGAAGCTAGAGGGAGTGTTCTGAAACGTTTCCAGGTGCACAGAAGGCTCCTTTTGCTATATTGGTCATCAGGCAAAGACTGCTGCTTGTGACTTTGGCAAGAGTTCCCAAGTTCAGCCAGTTGTCTGCTCAGTTTTCTGGGTCATTCAGGAAGGCCCAGGAAGAGGCCATTGGAAGATGGCTCCATGAGAGTTGAGATATTTTGCCATGATCCCCCGGATGGCTGTGATGGGCCAGTAAATCAAAATTCTGCAGGTTGCTTTGGGGTTCTTTGTTTTGCCTTTTCCCTACTTCTTTCCTCTGTCTTTCTCATGATCTCACTCGGCCTTTTGTTCTGCCCTTTGAAAATAGAGGCCCACTGGAGGTTTTGCCACAGGCCCGTGGAAATCTGACCATCGAATAAACGCCTTTGCTGTTGCTACTGCTGATTTTTAAAGTGAATTCTTTTCTGCAGGTAGGCGGAAGGCCACCACCAGTCCATTCTGATCACTTGCATACACTCGTTCCGGCCTGGTTTGGCACCTGGCAGGATAATAAGGCCACCTTTCTGTAAATGACAGAAATAGTTTATTCCCCCCCCCCACCTTCAGCGGGATCCGTGGTTTTGATCTTGACTTTCAGATGGTTCTTTCTGATTTGAGGGAGGGGTCACTGGATGGGACCAGAGGCTCCCAAGGAGAAAACCGGAGATAGATAATCTCAAAATGATTGTTGCGACCAAGTTTCCGTTGTTTCAGATGCAGGATTTTTAGCAAGACAGGGTCTGGTGACATCTATCAGAAATAAATGGATCTGATGCATTTGGAGGTTAATTCAGAAAATAAGGGCAGGAGGAGACACGGAGGCAGCAGAGACTGGGCTGTGTTCCTTCAAAGTGGCCATGTGGAGGTGTGAGGACGGCTCTGGAGACACATGGTCCCTGGAGGGTCTTGGGCACCTGCCCCTCAAAAGCCTGGTAGGAGGAAGCCCCTTTGCCAGGCGAGGGGGAGGGGGCAGGCGTGAGCACATGATGAGGCTGCATTTTGTGGTTTAATTAGGCTTGAAAAGAGAAAAACTGGGCTCAAGTTGATGTATTCCAGAATCAGTTATGTGGCTTGAGTTCCCTTTAAGTCTCCTTGGGCACCCCTTGTATTTTGCTTTATTTTTGAGCATCTGAAGGCCCCGGTCTGCAGACCCTTGATGATTTAGGGAGGAATCTTTCAACACAGGAGGAACCGTCAAGATGTGGGATTTACTTCCATAGACTCTGCCTGAGCAGAGCTGTTCGACTGGGGCTGTGAGCGGGCGGTGAGTGGAGCGGGGTTTCTTGTGGGAGCGGTAAATCTGCCACCAGATGTCCCTGTAGCCCGCGCCGCAGCATGCTAACGAGGCTGCAGCCCGGCTTTCTGTCCGCCTCCAGGTGTGTCCCCTCACTTAGCGAATGCAGCCGAAGCCAGCGAGCGTGTGGGGCGTGTGGGGAGTGTGGGGAGTGTGTGTGTGCAGCACGTGTGTGCTGTGTGGTGTGGGTGTATGTATGTGTAGTATGTGCATAGCTTGTATAGTGTGTGTGTGTATTATGTGTGTGCAGTGTGTGTGTGTTGTGGGGCTGCATGTGTGTGCAGCTTGGATGCAGCATGTTTGTAGTGGAGTGTGTGTGGAGCGTGTACAGTGTGTGGCACGTGCACCACATGTGTGTAGTGTGTGGCGCGTGCGCTGCGTGTGGAGTGGGTGTGTACAGCGTGCGTGCAGGGGTGCGTGCGAGCCCTTCCCCGCGCAGCCCCTGCCTCCCCGGGCGCCGCCCCGATTCCTTGGCCCCTGCGGTCCCCGCACCGGCTCCCCCGACGGCCCGCGGGACAGGAGCTGCCGGCTCCGGGCGCGGGTGACACACAGGGAAAGGCAGGTGGCGCAGGGCGGGGAGCGCTGCTGGCCGCGGGTTTTTCCCGGAGGCGGCTGGGGGCGCTGTCCCAGCACGAGGGGCAGGGAAGGAGTGCCACCGAGGCGCAGGCTCCCGGCCGGTCCCGGCCATCGGACCCGGGCGGGGTGTCCCCCGAGCGCCGACAGCAGTGACTGGCCTTCCCGTTTGTGTCCATCAGTTTTGGAAGCTTGAAAACATTTCCGTGGGGGAGCGGCGGGCAAGCTCATCCGGGAAACGCAAGCTCTCTGCGGGGTACGGAGTGGTGGCCTAATCTTTGAAGTAATAGAAGATGCAAAGACGCCACTAGCTGGACCGCGGAGACAGTTGCGGGAGGGAGGGCCGGCCACTTCAGCGGGGCTGGACCGGGCCTCTCCCGCTGTCCGCCGCTCTGGGCGGGTACGGTGATCGCGGCATCGCGGCGCTCAGGGTCCTTCCACGTGCGTCCTGGCGTGGGCAGCGCGCCATCTGACACAGGCCGTCTGCGCACGGGGTGGCGGCCGCGCCCTCGTGCCCCGCTGGAGGCTCCCCACCGTGTCCCCGTGACGTCCCGCGGGGGCCCCCGCGCACGCCGTGGTGTTGGAAGGCCGCAGTGGCCATTTCTGGGAGGCCTGGCCCAGGCGCCCCCGTGC